>CM076575.1:1987813994-1988121023 GCA_034641835.2 Pinus albicaulis
ATACTTTGCCTGCCATTACTCTGGCGATTAAATTGGTAAGGCTTTAAAGCCTATTCAAAACGTAATCAATTATGTCTTGTACGTGCCACTTTCCCGATCCTTTTGTAATTGATTCAAGATAGCTGACTGACTACCTTTGCCTAGGTTTCAATGTCGATCTTTAACTTACGCCATTACTACTGATTGACTTCAACAGTATTGACTTCAACATTTGGAATTAATTTCTGAAAATTAACACCAACATCGGCTAGAGGGTTTTAGTCCCAAATTAATTAGATAGGTATAGAAAAATCCATTGTTGCAATTAAGTAAAAGGCATGCTATAAGCCTAGTATATCAATTAGGAAATAAAATCATGATAGCAGTGTGATGATTTTTCATAGTCCCAACCCTAACTTAGAAGAAGAAAAATCTCCATAACCTTCTGCAACACTAGCAACAAGCAGCCAAAGGAACAATGGGACCATCTACCTTGGAATAACTATTGGGTGTTAGGGGTGCAAACCAAACGTTGTCCTAAGATCGCAATTGGGAACCTAAATCAGAGTAAAGAGTCGTAGCTATCACAGAGAAAATAAAAGGAAGTTACAGGCTCATATTTTATTTGAAAACATTAAAGAAAGGAATTACTATAGTACCAAGGAAGCACAAATTACCTGATGTTAACAAGAAAACCTGCAAGCAGTGGCAGTCCCTTCCGAGGCTTAAATCCTTAACCGGTTATAATGTAGTCCAAAGACCTGATCAATCTGAGACCTGATCAATCTGCATATGGCAGAAATAAAATTATGAAATTTAATTCTGAACACCCCAATATCATTACATAACCCTCTGATTATACGTGTGTACAGTAGGAAAAAGACGAGTTTGCAATGCCTTTGTAGAAACGGATCCAGCAAACCAAACAGGGCCATCAGTGCTTATAAGTGTGCTATCCACGGTCCATTCCCAGGCCATCAGTGCCTATAAGCGTGCTATCCACGGTCCATTCCCAGGCCATCAGTGCCTATAAGCGTGCTATCCACGGTCCATTCCCAGCCTTTGAGAAAACTATTTGGGATCCCAGAACGTTTATATGAACCAAAGTTTTATATATAATGATTTATATCTTTTTATTATACAAGAGCATTGAGAAAACTATTTGCGATCCTAGAACGTTTATATGAACCAAAGTTTTATATTTAATGATTTATATCTTTTTATTATTAAAAGCGAACTGCTAAAGGGAGGTGGGTAATTTTTAATATAATTTTTTTTAATTTAAACGGATTTAATATCAAATTGAGTAAGTGTGGTTGCATTAAATATAGTCAATTTTTTATAGACACTTATTATTAACTAAATACAACTATTTTTCAAAAAGTTCATCATTACAAATTTGCTAACCACGAGTCAAACATACAAATAAGTGTATCATATTCAAGTCTACTGAGGGAATTACTTTTACCATAATGAGTTTAGCCTACAACAAACTATTTAGATTAATAATTGTGCAATGGAACTTGTTGAGCTTTGGAATGAAATTTCTGAACAACAGTTCCATTTCTTTGTCATATTCATGGTTTAATCATCTTCATCTCTCATTTTGTTATTCAACCATTCGAATTTCTGTTATTCAACCATTTGAATACACAAATAACACCACTATCCTCTTCATACATGATTTATTTGGCTAGATAGGAGATAAGTAAGGGTAGATGATGTTTCATATGCGCTTCTCTAAAGATCAAAGACTATGGATTAAATTGCCTTCATCGAACCTCGAACAGCACTGCATACTAAAATATTATAAAGTTAAATTATGCCCTCGAATGTGCCTATGTGAGAACCACCACATTACACATGCACCGCCCGGAACTTACCTACATGCATGAATTACACATGCATGCCCACCAAATCTGAGGAAAACGATAAGTGAAACATGTCAATCGATATTCAGTCGGCAAACTCCAATTGTGCAATCCATGGTGAAGGAATATTTAGCCAAATATTTACACAATAGTACTTTCTACGTTCATACAGAAAAGTGTATAGGATCTTGGGGTTGTCAAACTTTCATAAAGGAAGGCGTACATGAATTTGCAATTGGATAAACCTGACTAGACGGTTTCCCGGGGAAAGGGGCCTTGTTTTGTCGCTCCCTTGTTTTTCCCTTACTGAATCGTGTTGCTGTGCCAAATTCAGGCCTATGTTTTGCCGCTTCTGGATCATATAGTTGTACCTAATGCAAGTTCAATTATGTTTCAGGTTTCTTCATTCCAGACCCATATTTATTCGTTCTACTTGTTTTCCCTTAGAATGCAATGGGTAAGCACCTACATTCATTCTGTTTGTTTTCCCTTAGAATGCAGTAGGTAAGCACCTACATTAATTCATTCTGCTTGTTTTCCCTTAAAATGCAGTGGGTAAGCACGTAAGAACTTGACGCATATTGCTTCCCTTTCCTAAAATTAGAAGGTAATATAGGAAGAGAGTCATGAAAGGAAATGAAAAGGTAGTCTAGGAAGAGTGTGGCAGAAGGAAATGAAAATGTTCCTCTTGTCGAAAATCATGCATTATATGTTTATAAGCAAAATACCTATCTGAATTTTATGACAGGATGGTTTTCTTGCACAGGATTTCTTGTAGTTTCATTTTCCAATTCCAATGAGCATCTGACTCCTCAAAAATGTAAAGTGGTCCTCTTTCAATCGTATGATTGAGAAGTGTCAGGTTCATTCAAGAGTTATCGATCAATGAAAACACGTAATGCATGTATTGTTGTTTCAGTTAATTAAACCAGCTAATAGAAATCTAACCTGTCAACTAGTTAACGTGTTTTCTTTATGATACCATGCTTTCGGCTCCATGTACAAAATTGTATAGGTATCATACAACAACCCTATACTTGAATGAAAATCATACAACAACCCTATACTTAAGGAAACTCAACTACTGCACTTGTTGTTATTATGCGAAAGTCAAAATGCCCTGCATGCAGAAAGATATTTTGCGTTCAATGAAATATGTCATGGCATGATGGTTTGTATTACTTCGAGTCAAAGAAGTTGTCGACTTCTGAGAAAATGAAAGATGACTTCATGTTGATGTTGTTCAAGCTATCCAAAGAGAAAGAATGGAAACTATGTGTAGGTGCAGACAAATCGTTGAAGAAAGGTTCTGCAGGTGCAAACAAATCGTTGAAACATGGTTCGGAGGTTAGTAAATCGTTGGAAAAAGGTTCTGCAGGTGTAGACAAATCGTTCAAAAAGGTTCGTAGGTTAGTAAAATGGTATTATGTAATATATGTAGGAATTTCTGATAATTCCAGAACAAGACTGAGAGAATAATACTCTCCTTAAAACACAGAGAATAAAAAAAATTGTTCACTTATAGACAGAGATTCATAAACTGTAACTATTTCATTAACTGGAAATCTATTACAAAAGTTATCTTCCTCCAACAGAGGGATTACACTATGACTACTACAAAAACACAGTGCCAATAACTCTCTGTCTTTCTTACAAAAATGCACTCTGTATGTGCTTTTACAAAACTCTGTCTTTTATATTTGCCTTTGGGCACTCTCTGTCTTTTTAACACACTGGTATCTATTACATTAGCATTCAAGCTTTTTATATATGTGGCGTAGCACACATTTGAACATTACAACTACAAAACAAAAACAAACTATTTATAGGCCTTTCGGGGCCCACATTACAATGGCGCATATTAAAAAACAAAACTATGGAAATATATACATATATTATAAACTATATAGTTTATAATATATGTTCATATCCGTTTGAAACGTATTGCATAGCCAATAGTTAAAAACTTTGGTCACGCGAAAATACAAAACTTTATAATGTGAAACTTTAAACAAAACATAAAACCAAGCCTTCCGCCTGAACTTCAAAAAAAAATAAACCATATTCCATAGAAAATTGCGTCATAAATTGCCGTGACGTCACCTCTCCCAAAATCCGCGTGAACACAATCTTATTGGCCAGCGCTGGGGCCCATGGATTCCAAACCAAAATATGAACCAAAATTCATTAAAAGTTCACGTAACAAAAGTTTTTGCTAACATCATGTGGAATTGTAACGCGAAAACTTTAGGGCAGATTTTATAAAGTGCTTTCGGGTCCGATTTTTGGTATGCTGACGTCGGTACCAAACCAATGCAAAAAGCGTTGATTGGTCGACGTCTCGTGTGTGCTGGCGGTGGGACCGGCTGCTGCGTGGCCCATTTCAAATTTAAAAAAAAACTTCCCCCCATACAAAAAAACTTCTTTCCCAAACAAAAGGACTGTAAGGATTTTCGAACTCACTGTTTAATAAAAATAGCAAGCGGCTTTTGACAGAATTCATCAAAACAAAAATAGCAAGCGGCTATGTGCAAAGCAGTTGAAATTAACACTTCAACACTCCCCCTTAAGTTCAACTGCTCGGTTATCTGTCTTACCCATGCATTTCCTCAAATATTCAAAGTTTTTCTGCCCCAATGGCTTTGTAAGTATATCTGCAAATTGCTCCTGAGTTTTGCAATGTTTTAAAATAATTTCTCCATTGTTCACTAGCTCCCTGATGCAGTGAAACTTAGCATCTATGTGCTTTGTTATTTTTTGAAACACAGAATTTTTTGACAATGCTATGGCTGAGATATTGTCACAATAAATCATTGTTCCCTTTTACTTGTTCTTGAGATAAACTCCTCAACATTCTTCTCATCCACACTGCTTGACATGCTGCTACTGTAGCTACTACATACTCTGCCTCTACTATAGATAATGCTACAATAGGATGTTTTTTAGAAGCCCGTGATATAGCTCCTAAACCCATATGAAAAACATAACCAGATGTACTTTTCTGATCATTTACACTTCCAGCCCAATCACTGTCAGTGTATCCAATCAACTCCGAATTTTCTGAAGTAGTATACAAAATACCATACCTTTTAGTTCCTTTCACATACCTCAGAATTCTTTTTGCTGCCTGCCAATGTGCTTCTTTTGGCCTCTCCATGAATTTGGAAATCAAACTAACAACATGCATAATATCAGGCCTAGTTGCAGTCAAATACATAAGGCTGCCAACTATGCTCTTGTACGAGCTAGGATCAAAATCCTTACTGTTTTCCTCTTTGCTGAGTTTCAATCCCATTATTGTGGGTGTAATTGCTGCCTTGCAATCCTGTATGTTAAATCCTTCCAAAACTTCATTTACATATTTATCTTGAGAAATAAAAATCTTATTTTCATTTTGCTCTACTTCTATTCGTAAGAAGTATTTCAACAAATCCATATCAGTCATTTCAAATTCATCCTTCATGACCTTTTTAAAATTTTCAATGAGGTAATCATCATTGCCTGTGAAGATCACATCATCTACATATAAAACAACAATCAGCATCTTACCATATTTCTCTTTGATGTATAATGTGGGTTCTCCTTCACACTTTTCAAACCCATTTTCCAGTAGATAGGAATCTATCCTACTGTACCATGCTCTTGGTGCTTGTTTCAGCCCATAAAGAGCCTTCCTAAATCTGTAAACTTTGTGTTCTTGGCCCTTTTTCTCATAGCCTAGAGGTTGTTCAACATAAACCTCTTCCATCAATACTCCATTTAGGAATGCTGATTTTACATCCATTTGGTAAACCTTCCATTTGTTTTGTGCTGCTATAGACAACACGGCTCTCACTGCTTCCATTCTTGCAACCAATGCAAATGTTTCCTCATAATCTCTTCCATGTTGCTGCTTATATCCTTTGACAACAAGTCTGGCCTTGTGCCTTTCAATATTACCTTCAGCATTGATTTTGGTCTTGTAGACCCATTTCACTCCAATGACTTCCTTACCTTTTGGGAGTTCAACCAAATCCCATGTTTTATTTCTCTCTATGGCGTTAATTTCTTCATCCATATCATCTATCCATTTTTTATCTTTTATAGCTTTTTGAAAATGAATAGGATCATCAACATGACAATATAAAGCAAATAAAGAGTTCATACCTTCATTTGCTGCCTCTTTCTCATAAATATCATTCATATTTCTGAATCTTGTTCCTCTTTCATTTGGTGTACATGTGCTTGAAGTAGCACTCAAATCTGCTTCTTGTGGTGTGCTTGGAGAAACACTCTCATTACTTCTCAAGGGTGTTCTTACTCTAGCTTGTGGTGTCCCTTGCTGTCCTTGTGTTAGTGGAGGTAGTGGTGCTAATGATGGATGTATTTCAGCCATATCATCATCATTTTCATCATGAGACAAACAGCTCTTTACATTGACCGTTTTCTCAATGCTTCCATCCCAAGCTTCTTCTTCAATAAACTGAACATCTCTGCTCACAATAAATTTCTTAGCGGATGGGTTATACAACCTATAAGCTTTGGATTCCTCACTGTATCCAATAAAGATACACTTCTCCCCCTTGCTATCCAAATTTTTCCTTAGCTGATCTGGAATGTGTGCATAAGCCATACAACCAAAAAATTTCAAGTGGGTGACACCTTGTTTTATCCCACTCCATGCTTCTTCCGGAACTCTATTCATCATTGCTTTTGTTTGGCATCTATTTAGTACATATGATCCACAATGTACAGCTTTAGCCCAATAATCATTTTGCAAATGTTTTGCCTTCAGTATACTCCTTACCATGTCCATGATCGTTCTATTCTTCCTTTCAGCAACTCCATTTTGTTGCGGTGTATACCTTGCTGTAAATTGCTTGTGTATGCCATTTTGTCTACAAAAATGCAGAAATTCCTTAGAGATATACTCACCTCCTCTATCAGTCCTTAAGACCTTGATATGCTGCCTACTTTCGTTCTCAACAAGTGCTTTAAAATTGCAGAAATTTTCAAAATCTTCCCTTTTATATGTCAAGAAACAAACCCAAGTTTTCCTTGTGAAATTATCAATAAAAGTCAGCATATAATGGTTGCTTGTAAGTGATGGTGTTTGCATTGGTCCACACAAATCTAAATGGACAATTTCTAATGGTGCCTTTGCCCTTATGATTTTTCCTGATGGAAAACTTTCTCTGTGTTTTTTACCCAAGATACAACCTTCACATAGGCTGTTCGGTTTCTCAATCAATGGTAATCCTTTTACCATTCCTTTCCTATGTAAAAAATTAAGACCTCCAAAGTTGAGATGTCCAAATCTCAAATGCCATAACCAATTCTCATCTTTTGCTTCTCTTTGGAAGGTCTTTTGTGTCACTGCTGCCATTTCTTCTCCTTTCTTCAAATCTGCCCTCATCCTGAGAAAGAACATTCTGTTCCTTGTCATCCTTATTTTAGCAATACATCGTTTGCTTGGTGGTTTATCCATGATGGTGCATACATCATCTTCAAAGAAAACATTGTAGCCCTTTTGAATGAGCTGCCCAATGCTTAACAAATTACATTTCATACATGGTACATAATATACATCAGATATGCTCTTCTTTTCTCCTTTCTTTGTCAAGACATTTACTATGCCTTTTCCTATGACAGAAACCTTACTGTTTGTTCCCAATGTGACTTGAAACTTCACATTTTCATCTAACATAGAAAACATAGCAATGTTTCTTGTCATATGGTTGCTACATCCTGAATCTAGAAACCATAAATCTTCACTCTTTTTCTCAGCCATATTACATGCTAAAAACAATTTATCTTGGCTAATATTTTCTCTAGTAAAATTGCCACTAGGTCTATTACCCATGTCATTCTGCTTCTTCCTACATTCATTGGAATAATGCCCATATTTTTTGCAATAATGACACTGGACATTGGAATTGTCATACCTTTGTCCATGAGCATGTCTTTGTCCACCTTGCTGGCTACTGGTTCGGCCTTGGTTCTAATTTTGATTGCTACCCCTTCCTTGAGTATTTGCAGGGTTGTTTCTTTCTCCTCTGTTTTGGCTTCTGCCTCTACCTCTTCCTCTATTATTTCCTCTACCTTGACCTATTTCTCTTCCAAAGGAAATTTGGGTATTGAAGGCATGCTCCAAAGATGAGTTTTCATTTCTACCCAATCTTTTTTCATGTGTCATCAATGATGCATGAAGCTCATCAACCGAAAAATTTGAGAGATCCTTTGTCTCTTCTATGGTTGTGACTATAACATCAAACCCTGAGGGTAAGCTCCTCAAAACTTTCTCCACTCTCCTTATTTCTTCAAGTGTTTCTCCATGATATCTTATCTGTGTGACCATCCCAATCACATGTGTGAAGAATGAGTCTATGTTATCAGACTCTTTCATGCAGAGAGTCTCAAAATCTCTCCTCAGCAATTGTAGCTTTGTTGTCTTCACCTTCTCCATACCTTGATAGGTTGTCTTGAGAGTATCCCATGCATCCTTGGATTTCTTAGCTACTTCTATCCTTGGAAATACACTCTCGTATACTGCTTGATAGAGATAGAAGAGGGATTTTAAGTCTTTCTTTCTATTTCTCTTCAACAAATCCTTCTCTACCTGTATCAAGGCATTAAACTCTTGTTCATATATTGGTTCTTCAAAACCATCTTCAACAAGCTCCCATAAGTCTTGAGAGGCAAACATGGCTCTCATGGTGATTGCCCAATAATCATAGTTCTTCCCATTGAACTGTGGGAGCTGAGAATTTCCAATACTCATGTTTGTTTTGGCTCCTGCCATGCCTAGCACTCTGAACTATGCTTTAAATCTTGACTGTGATTTTTAAATAAAATGACTATTTTCAAACAGTAACACAAGCTCTGTTTTGAGAAATACCTTGGATTTTAGCTGAGCCTTCGCACTGCTGTAGAAGATGCTGCAACAAAAAATCCTTCCTTCAACTTCTTTGACACCTTCAAAGAGCGTGGACTAACTCTGATACCATGTTGGAATTTCTAATAATTCCAGAACAAGACTGAGAGAATAATACTCTCCTTAAAACACAGAGAATAAAAAAAATTTCTCACTGATAGACAGAGATTGACAAACTGTAATTATTTCATTAACTGGAAATCTATTACAAAATTTATCTTCCTCCAATAGAGGGATTACACTATGACTGCTACAAAAACACAGTACCAATAACTCTTTGTCTTTCTTACAAAAATTCTTTCTGTATGTGCTTTTACAAAAATCTGTCTTCTATATTTGCCTTCGAGCACTCTCTTTTAACACACTGCTATCTATTACATTAGCATTCGAGCTTTTTATATATGTGGCGCAACACACATTTGAACATTACAACTACAAAATAAAAACAAGCTATTTATAGGCCTTTCAGGGCCCACATTACAATGGCACATATTAAAAAACAAAACTATAGAAATATATACATCTATTATAAACTATATAGTTTATAAGATATGTTCATATCCGTTTGAAATGTTTTGAATAACCAATAGTTAAAAACTTTGGTCGCACGATAATATAAAACTTTATAATGTGAAACTTTAAACAAAACATAACACCAAGCCTTCCGTCTGGACTTCAAAAACCAATAAACCATATTCCATAGAAACGTTCGCATCACAAACTGCCGTGACATCACCTCTCCCAAACTCCGCGCAAACACAATCTCATTGGCTAGTGTTGGGGCCCGTGGATTCCAAACCAAAATATGAACCAAAATTCATTAAAAGTTCGTGTAACAAAAGTTGTTGCTAGTGTCATGCAAAATTGTAACGCGAAAACTTTAGGGCGGATTTTATAAATTGTTTTCGGGTCCGATTTCTAGTATGCTGACGTCGGCACCAAAACAACGGGAAAAGCGTTGATTGGTCCATGTATCCTGTGTGTTGGTGGTGGGACCGGTTGCTGCGTGGCCCATTTAAAATTTTAAAACAAACTTACCCACATACAAAAATACTTCTGTTTCCCAAACAAAAGGACTATAAGGGTTTTTGAATTGATTGTTTAGTAAAAATAGCAAGCGGCTTTTGATAGAATTCATCAAAACAAAAATAGCAAGCGACTGTGTGCAGAGCAGTTGAAGTTAACACTTCAACAAATTGCTTTCAATTTTGGATGTTGGAACTTAAATACAATAGTTTTATTTTGAAAAAAAAAATGGCAGTATTTATCCTACCTCGGAATTTTTGGTTCCAATCTGAAAAAGAAATTATCAAAAAAGAAATTACCAAACTTAGTTGTAGGGTGTGTTTTTACATTACTATGGAGGATGAATACATGAGTTATTCGAGGTGAAAGGAAAAATTGACTAGATATTCCATGTGAAAGGAAAAATTGACATACGTAATAAACCCATTTCCTAAATTGTATTTAGCAAAGGATAATTTCATATTTCAATTACAATTAGCCTATTCTTTTTGCCCAATTTTTGCAAAACTCATTAATGTAGTAGAGTTAGTCTGGAAGTAAGGAAATACCTTCGATTTCCGATAGTATATTTTGATATGTTTGTCGGCTCTCTTAACAGGAAGTTGTAAAAATACATCTTTAGCAATAGGTCAAGATAGTTCAACAGAACTATTCACAGAACTATTCACGGGGAGATTCCTGTAGAGCTCTCATCCTTCACCCTGCTCAGATCTTAGTGAGTTCATTTCAAAGGAGCTCACGCCCAACTTAATTACTACTTTTCGTTCCACAGATGTTAATTCATGACAAAGAGAATTGAAGCAAAGACCTTTCAGGACCTTCACTATGGTAACTGATGACCGTAGGCTAGGAAATATGTTTATTTGTCGAAGCTAATGACGACCAATTAAAGATAATATAATAAAGAGTCCTTTTTAAATACAAAAGTTTGAACCCACTACTCAGCCCATGACCTCCTGAGATTCTAAGCTTAAGGCTATCAAAACTTAGAGCTAAAGTTACAGAATAGAAGATTGATGTATCAAAGGTAGGTGAGAGGGTTATTGCAATTGATGTATCAAAGGTAGAAAATAAATGAGGTTTATTGCCAAGCTTGTTAATATAAAATTATAAAAACATTGTAATATATGTGACCTTGAGTCATTTATGAGTACCAACTAAATTTACCTGTGTATTGCATGCAATGATGCTTACTGATTATTCCAGGTCTTTGATTGTATTTTCTACAGGATGCTCACTCATTATTGCATACACAATGATGCTCACTTATTATTGTAGTTTTTCATTTCAGGATGCTCACTCATTATTGCGTACACAATGATGCTCACTAATTATTGCAGTTTTGTATTTCTTTTGCATAGGATTCTCACTCATTATTGCATGTATTTTGTGGAGGATGTAGAATGAATTCCCGTGGTAGGAAGAACAAGGCCTGTATTTTTCTGTGTGTTGGCAGTGGCATGGAATGAAGTAGTGGTGAGAAAACTATGGGTATTACCCTTGAAATGAAGCAGTGGTGGGTGGCGAGAAGTGATGGAAGGTGAAGTAGTGGTACATGGCGAGAAGTGATGGAAGGTTGCCAAGTGGCGAGAAGTGGCAAAAGTGATGGAATGTAGCCAAAAAGTATCAAACAAAAAAGGTAAACACCAAGGAAATCCAAACTTTGGATAAAGTCCGATTAACGGTTTCCACCCCATGGTCTCCAGCGGTTTTAACTTTCCATAAAATTCTCAAAGTGAAATCACAAGGTGAATCCAAACTTTGGAGAAAGGCAGACTGACCATTCCCATTGAAGGGGCCCCACCAAAACTTTGGATAAAATTAAGAAATCCAATTTTCAAGACGAATCCAGAATTTTGATAAAATTTATTTTGGATGCAAATATTCTGCAACCTGGCAATAAGACCTCAAAAATTAAACTTTGGATAAAAGCTAGTGTTTTAGTAAAAAAACTAGTTAAATGCACTGGTAAACGGAAATTAATATCGATTCAACGCAGAATCGATCGCTATAGTCCCTACGCTGCGGTAGGTGGTGTTGGAATTTCTGAACAATTCCTTAACACACAAAGGAAATAAAATTCCTCAACTCAACACAGAGATTTAATTAAAAATGCAAGCAGAGATATGCAGAACATAAATTTCATTTAAAAAAGACTGTTACAAATGATATCTTCAGAACTACAGCGTTCTGGATTCACAAACAAACTTCTGCTGGCTGCTACACACACAGCTCAATCTTTCACTGTTTCACTCACAACAACAAAAAATTGCTCTCTCTCTCTGTTTCTGCCTTCGAGCTTTTTTTAAAATACAATACACAGTGACACAATATAATGCTTTCACGGCATATATATATGAAACATTACAATATTATATATTATAAATATCTCATATTTCTAATATATAACCAAAGTTAAAACTTTAAATGTAACACGGTAAATAAAAATTAACCTGGCGTTAAAAACTCTAAACCATTGTGTAGGAAATAACAATAGAAAAGAAAAACATTGCAATAAAAAAATTGTATTCCTTTGTGCTTTCTGGAGGCTACTTGGAGTTCATTCCTGTGAGTTCCATTCACCTCTCAGTTTTACTTGTGGTTGGTGAAGAGGTGGGTCCAGAGGTGAGTGACATCACCTCCTCCGGCGGGTGCCTTTCCCTTTGTTGTTGAATCTTGGATGCTCCCTGGAATGGAGTTACCTCTGCGTTAAATGGAGTTGGTGGGTGTTCAATGCGGTAGTTGAGTGCGGATAAGAACATCGGTGCAGAGACTTGAATGAAGGAGGTTTCACGTGGATCAAAACTGGAGAGATTTCCACAGCCTTTTTTGTCGTTTCCAAAATTCTTATCAGTCTTAAATTCTTGCTGGTGTTTGTCGTCTTTCAATCCCATCAAATTAAATTTTTCGTCCTGTTGTTTGTGTGGGCAGTTGTAACTAATGTTCCAACACTCCCCCTTATTTTCAACTGCTGGGTTTTCTTGTAGACCGAGGCATTTCCATAAATAATTAAAACTTTTCTACGTTAATGGATTTGTCAAAATATCAGTGAGTTGTGGCTCTGTCCTACAGTGCTGCAAAAAAAATTCACCATTATTAACCAGTTCTCTTATGAAAGGGAATTTAGCATCAATATGATTTGTTCTCTTATGGAAGACAAAATTCTTTGATAAATTTATCGCTAAGTTGTTATCGCATTAGATTTTTGTTCCTTTGTCATGCTCATGACATAAATCTCTTAGCGTTCTTCTCATCCATACTGCTTGGCATGCTGTTGCTGTTGCTACCACATATTCTGCCTCTACTGTTGATAAAGCCACAATTGGCTGTTTCTTGGAAACCCATGAAATGGCTCCCGATCCCAAATGAAACACATATCCAGATGTGCTCTTCTTGTCATCTACACTTCCAGCCCAATCACTATCAGTGTAACCAGTCAATTTAAAATTTTCAGATAAGGAGTAGAAAATACCATACCCCTTCGTTCAATTCACATACCTTAGAATCCTCTTGGTTGCCTGCCAATGAGTCTCTTTAGGCCTTTCCATAAATCTGGAGATTAAAATTACATCGTGCATAATATCCAGCCTAGTTGTAGTCAAATACATGAGGTTGCCAACTATGCTCTTGTATAAACTAGGATCAAAATCCTTGTTGTTGTCTTCTTTGCTTAATTTTAACTCCATGACAGTTGGAGTTACAACTGCCTTGATGTTCTGCATGTTGAATCTTTTCAACACTTCTTCAACATATTTTGCTTAGAAAATAAAAATCTCATTTTCATTTCGCTCTACTTCAATTCCAAGAAAATATCTGAAAAAACCCAAATCAGTCATTTCAAATTCACTCTTCATGACTGCTTTAAAATCAGCAATGAGAGAGACTTCATTGCCAGTAAATATTAAATCATATACATATAAAACAACAATAAGAATATTACCATCATTTTCTTTTATGTAGAGTGTGGGTTCTCCATCACATTTCTCAAATCCATTTTCTGTCAGGTAAGCATTTATTCTATTGTACCATGCTCTCGGTGCTTGCTTCAGCCCATAAAGAGCTTTCTTCAGGTTGCATACTTTGCGCTCTTGGCCTTCAATCTCATAGCCTGGAGGTTTTTCAACATATACCTCTTCTTTCAACACTCCATTCAGGAATTCAGATTTAACATCCATTTGAGAAACCTTCCATTTGTGTTGTGCTACTATGGATAGCACTGTTCTCACTGTTTCCATCCTTGCAACCGGTGCAAAGGTTTCTTCGTAATCTCTTCCTTGTTGTTGCTTGTAGCCTTTGATAACAAGTCTTGCTTTGTGTCTTTCAATCTTGCCTTCAGCGTTTCTCTTGGTTTTACAAACCCATTTTACTCCAATGACTTATTTACCTTTAGGGAGGTCCACTAACTCCCATGTATTACTCTTTTATATTGCACCAATTTCTCCATCCATTGCTTCAATCCATTTTTCCTCTTTTACGACATCTTCAAAATGAATTGGGTCATCAGCATGAGAATACAAAGAAAATAAAGAATTCAGACTAGCATTTTCATTTACCTCTCTTTGTTCATAAATCTCACTCAGACTTCTGAATCTCGATCTTCTTGGTGTACTTGGAGTTCCACTTGAACTCGATGGAGTTTCAGTTCCCGATGGTGTGCTTGAAGAAGCACTTCCTTGATTTCTCAAGGTTGTTCTATTTCCAGCTTGTGGTGTGGTTTTTTGTGCTTGTGGTGGTGGAGGAGGAGCCACCGTGGACGTATTATTTGCTGCTATCCCTTCCTCTTCTTCTTCATGAGACACATATGTCTTCACATTCACTGTTTTCTCTAAACTTCCATCCCAAGCTTCTTCTTCAATAAACTGCACATCCCTGCTTATTATTACTTTCTTGGTGGATGGATTGTAGAGTTTGTATGCCTTGGACTCATCACTATATCCAACAAAGACGCATTTCTCCCCCTTGTTGTCCAATTTCTTCCTTAGCTGATCCGGAATGTGTGCATAAGCCACACAACCGAATACCTTCATGTGTGTGACATGTTGCTTTATGCCGCTCCCCGATTCTTCTGGAATTCTGTTCATGATAGCGTTGGTTGGGCATATATTCAAGATGTACGCTGCATAATTGACAGCATCAGCCCAATACTCATTTGGAAAATGTTTTTCCTTCAACATACTTCTGACCATGTCCATGATGGTCCTATTCTTCCTTTCTGCAACACCGTTTTGCTGAGGTGTGTACCTTGTGGTAAACTGCTTATGTATGCCATTCTCCCTACATAAACGTAGGAAATATTTGGAGATGTATTCTCCACCTCTGTAAGTTCTTATCACTTTGATGTAGTGCCCACTCTAATTTTCAACATGAGCTTTGAAGTGGCAGAACTGTTCAAAAACTTCACTCTTCTGTTTCAAGAAATACACCGATGTATTTCTGGTGTAATCATCTATGAATGTCAAAACATATTTTTTGCCAGCTAAAGATGGCATTTGCATTGGTCCACACAAATCTGAGTGGAAAATATCTAAGGGCGCCTTTGCCCTTATAATCTAACCTGCTGGAAAGCTTTCTCTGTGTTGTTTGCCCAAGATGCAGCCTTCACATAGGCTGACTGGTTTCTCAATCAGTGGTAATCCTTTTACCATTCCCTTTCTATACAACAAGTTCAGGCCTCTGAAATTGAGATGTCTAAATCTCAAGTGCCATAACCAGTTTTCATCTTTCACTTCATCTTGAATGACTTCTTGTGTTACAGATACTACATTTCCTCTTTCCTTCAAGTCTGCTCTGAGCTTGAGAGGAAACATCATATTGCTTGTCATCTGCACCTCTGCAATGACTTTCTTGCTTGGAGGTATGTCCATGATTGTGCACACATTATATTTAAAAAATACATTGTAGCCCTTTTCAATGAGTTTTCCAATGATCAAAAGATTACATTTCAAGCCAGGTACATAATATACATCTGGAACAAACTTCTGTTCTCCATTTCTTGCTAGGATACTTACTCTGCCTTTTCCCTTAATAGAGATCTTACTATCAGTTCCTGTTGTTACTTTAGATGTAACATTTTCATCTAGATTGGAAAACATTTCTATGTTTCCAGTCATGTGGTTGCTACAACCTGAGTCTAAGAACCATACATCATCTTGTCTATCTTGTGCTACATTACATGTTAACAGCACATTACTTTGGTTCTTATTTTCTTTTGCAAAATTAGCATTCTGCCTATTATTCATGTCATTTTTCTTTTTCCTACATTCGTTGGCATAGAGCCCATATTTCTTGCAATAATGATATTGGACTTGGGATTTATCATACCTTTGTCCATGAGCTTGATGTTGGCTTGAGCCTTCCTTTTAAATCTGATTGCTACCCCTTTCGCTTGAACTTGCAGGGTTGTTTCTCCCTCTATTTTGGCTTCTGCCTCTTCCTCTGTTGTTTGCTCTGCCTTGACCTCTGCTTCGGCCAAAAGAAATTTGAGTCTTGAATGATTGTTCTAATGAGGAATTTGTTCCTCTATTCAATCTGTGTTCATGAGACATCAGGGATGCACTCATCTCATCCAATGTAAATTGTGAGAGATCCTTTGTCTCTTCTATTGCCACTACTATGGCATCAAATCTTGAGGGTAGACTTCTCAAGATTTTCTCCCCTATCCTTGTTTCTTCAAGCGTCTCTCCATGAGACCTTATCTGGGTAACCAATCCAATAAATTGAGTGAAGAATGAGTTTATAGTGTCAGACTCCTTCATACAGAGAGTTTCAAAATCTCTCCTCACCATCTGCAACTTTGTTGTCTTTACCTTCTCCATGCCTTGATAGGCTATCTTGAGAACATCCCACGCCTCCTTAGACTTTGTTGCTGCTACAATCCTTGGGAAAATATTCGCGTGTACAGATTGAAAGAGATAGAAGAGGGCTTTGGAGTCCTTCTTCCTATTATCTTTTAACAAATCTCTCTCTGCTGCTGTCAAAGTAGCCAAGGCTGCTGCATCTGCTGGTTCTGGGTAGCCGTTCTCAACTAGCTCCCATATGTCCTATGAGGAAAACAAGGCTCTCATAGTGATAGCCCAATATTCATGGTTCTTCCCATTAAACTGTGGAAGTTGGGTATTTGTCAGAATGGTGCCTGTTGCTGACATCGTAATTGTGCAAACCAAATAAAAAACCAGAAAATTTCCTTCACTGTGTAATGAAAAAAAAACAAACAGAAGCTTCCTATGCTGGAGAAATCCGCTTCAATAAACTTCTTACAACTTCTGCAATGAAAATAAATCTCTGCTTCTTTCACTGAGTGCCTAGACTAGCTCTGATACCGTGTTGGAATTTATGAACAATTCCTTAACACATAGAGGAAATAAAATTCCTCAACTCAACACAGATATTTAATTAAAAATGCGGACAAATATATGCAAAACATAAATTTCATTAAAAAAAAAACGGTTACAAATGATATCTTCAGAACTACAATTTTCTGGATTCACAAGCAAAATTTTGCTGGCTGCTACACACGCAGCTCAATCTTTCAGTGTTTCATTCACAGCAAAACAAATTTCTCTCTGTCTTTGTTTCTGCCTTCGAGATTTTTTAAAATACAATACATAGTGACACAATATAATGCTTTCAGGACATATATATATGAAACATTACAATATTATATATTATAAATATGTCATATTTATAATATATAACCAAAGTTAAAACTCTAAATGTACCACGGTAAATAAAAATTAACCTGCCGTTAAAAACACTAAAACATTGTGTGGGAAATAATAATAGAAAAAAAAACATTACAATAAAAAAACTTTATTCCCTTGTGCTTTCTGGAGGCTGCTTGGAGTTCATTCCCATGAGTTCCATTCACCTCCCAAAATTACTTGTGGTTGGTGAAGAGGTGGGTCCAGAGGTGAGTGACGTTACCTCCTCCAAGGGGTGCCTTTCCCTTTATTTTTGAAGCTTGGATGCTCCCCTGGAATGGAGTTGCCTCTATGTTAAATGGAGTTGGTGGGTGTTCAATGCGGTAATTGAGTGCGGATAAGAAAATGGGTGCATAGACTTGAATGAAGGAGGTTTCATGTGGATCAAAACTGGAGATTTCCACCGCCTTTGTTGTCATTTCCCAAATTCTTATCAGTCTTAAATTCTTGCTGGTGTTTGTCATCTTTCAATCCCATCAAATTAAATTTGTCGTCCTGCTATTTGTGTAGGCAGTTGGAATTAATATTCCAATAGGCAAGGACTAATAATAAGGAGCGGGACCATTCTCTCCATAAATTAAGTACATAACTATTTATGAGTGTCGGAATGAAGACGATATACAATTAAATATGCAATTATCAGTAGGGACATTGAAACCTAGAATAATATTATTTTAATAGGGTAGTCCAAGTTCCTCAAATTGATACATGTAACTTAGAACATGAAATGCATAGAAAATAAGCAAAAGGAATCAACCAGATTGAAATAAATAATTATAAATCCATGATAATAGAGAAAGAAAAACCTTCAACAAAATACTCTTAGTTGTTATTCTAAGATATAAAACTAGCTAGCAATGAGTTATTGGAACATGTGAGTATTTAGTTCATAAATTCCATAATGGTTGGGAATATTTTTCCAGGTGCCACGAACCTTTTCCTCCCTCGATGTAGAGTATGAGAGTAAGCCATAAGGAGACAAAATAAAACAACGACAACGGATGACTGTCATACCAAAGTCAATGTTAGGGTTTCGAAAATGAAATTGTAGCCATCAGATCATAAAAAAAAAAATCCATACCTTCTAACTGAGCAATACGTGGTGGTCACATGGACTTGACATGGCCCAGTGGCACATGGAAATAATCAATTCGATACACATTTTATTGTAACTCCTACATGTACATACAAATCCCTTGAAAATCGAATTATTGAACTTGAAAAAGGATCATAACACCAATAGTAGTTAACCATCAGCTATGCCAAGGTTAGAGCACGCGTGGGTAGCCACCATACCAAAATGCCTTAAGGCATCAAGGTACCATAATACAACCATTCATATGGTTCCACCTATTAAACTTGTAGATATTATTAAATAAATTTTAGAAAGAATTCCTAGAGCCACCTAACATCACATTACCTAATGAATGGGAAATAATAATGTAAAGACCATGAATGGAAAGCATTTACTTGTAAAATCATGGGGTATGGATAGAAGAGGGATGCAACCTTACCTTAGCAGAGAAAAAATCTTCTTCAAACCTGGAGAAACCTAGTATATGAGTGACTAAAGGAGAGAAATATCTACAAATATTAATACAATGTTATGAAATAAAATAAAATTAGAAAAAAACTATTGCAATAGAAGGGTATGTTACAGTAGCCTCATTAGTATTGATTCTAACATTGAAGTCTCCAAGTAAAATGGTATTACCTTCATTCATTAGGCTATGGATGTCTTTTTTTCAAGGTATTGAAGGGGAAATTCTTATCCAAGTGGTTTTTCTTATAGGAGCTAGAGTTGATAGGAGTAAAATAACCAATTGTAAGGAAAATCCTATTGGTGTTAGAATAAGAAATTCCGTGTTAGAATAAGAAATTTCAATCCAAATTTATTTATTGAAGGGATTTATTTTATGAAGCCAAAAGTGAGAATAATCCTGGTATTCTTTATATAACAAGTTATACCGCCAACACCTCTGCCATAATATTTCTTCTTAAAAATTGACCGAAGAATGAACCCATCAATGTGCAAGAATCCATAAATTAGTTATGATTTTAATATATATTTATCATCATCAATATTATTATTTTAATATATAATTATTATTTTATTGAAAGAACTAATATTAGGGAGTTTGGATACATTCTTAACTAGCTACCTTCAAGCACAAACCATTGTCCACAACCATTATTCCATACCCTATGGTCCATCATCATAAAATATTATAAATTAGTTGAAAAAATAATTAAATTACATACTATCATTAATATATCTATCTATCTATATATATATATAATAATTTACATTTATATCTATATTATTATTTTATTTTATAAGTTTTCAAAAATTTAAATAAAATATATTTTATTTTATTTAAAAATAAAATAAATATTTTATTAATTATATTAGATATAAATATGAGTCTGAATAATTAAGTCTATTTTAATTACTTGAGCCATATTAAATATTAATATAGCCATATAAAATAAATGATTCATAAATATTAATAAATATCAAAACTTTTACTTTATGTTAGATTTCACAATACCAAAATTTAAAAAATTATGAAAAATTAACGAAAATATAATTTCATTTTAAATTATTATTATCTTTAGTAATTATAAAAATTATATATATATATATATATATATATATATATATATATATTTCATGAAAATTTAGTTTTATTTAACTTTCTAAATTTTTAACTTCTACATCTTATTATCATACTATGAATTACTACATGATAAATAATAATAATATTGTCTTAGAGCTTTTCAAAAACCGAAAAAAATGTCCTATGGATAAGAAAGATGCTTGTGATCGGTTATCTATAGTTCACCTTCCGTTTATCCAAGGTACTATGGATAAAATCGCCAGGATCCTAAAGAGACATAATGTTTCCTCAACCTTCAAGCCCTCCTGCACCATTCAGAGTTCTCTTAGATTGGTTAAGGACCTGATTTTCCTTGTGGATGGTAAGGGTTTTTACTTGATTACGAGCTCCTATGGGTCACCTTACATAGGTGAAACTGGTCGATCAATTAATCAAAGAATTCATGAACATGTCGCTGACCTTAAACATGGTAGATGACGCTCCTCTGCCCTAGCAGAGCATGTTGAGAGGACAAAGCATTACATTTTCATTGAATATGCTAAGGTTATTGTGAGGATTGAGCATTTCCACCACCACAAGTTGAGAGAAGCCCTGGAAATCGAAAAGAGGTATGTTAACCTCAAAAGGGATGATGGTTGTATTTTTAGCCGATGTTGGATTCCTACCCTTCACTCTTAGTTTTTGTTTATCTTCCCTTGTTTTCCCCCTTATCTTTTCCACTCTAGCTCTTGGTTTCTTTCTCCCATTTTTTTTTTTTTAATGATAAATTTCATAGAAATTTTATTATGATTTAACTTAGTAAAATTAACAATAAGTGAAGTAGAATTACCTATTAAGTAGAATAAACAAGAAAATTATTTTGATGATATTTGAATTACATAACATATAATTATTGATAACATATTATTGAAAATAGAAACAACTATATAAAATTTAAACTATAAATATTAAACATTTAATTTATTCTTAATAATAAAATAAACTAGTAAATAAATAAATATTTACTATTTTTATTAAAAATAAAAGTAAATGTATAAAATTCAAATTATAAATAGTAAACATTTAATTTATTCTTTAAACAAAAAAATAGTATTTTTAATTATATTTCTTATTCGAGTCAAACTAGGTGTTAATTTACAAATGGCTAGTTGGAGCTTTTCTTATCTATTTAAATGGGTTCTTGATGAGATTTCTCATCTTGTGGTGATGATGAACCACATTGACCAGTTTGAAATGCGTCGACTAAATTTAGTTTGATGTGATTTTCACGGAAATATTTTATACACAATTTATGAACCACAGAAGCCAAATTCCTAATATTGAAATGATGCTTGATAGGGCCTTGACACTAAAATTTCATCAATTTGAAAGGGCACATTTGCGGGTATCTAAGATGAAATCTGATCTAACCTTTTTAAATAGAGGTAGAGACTCTTCCCCTATTCCTTTGTTCGCCAGGTTTAAGCATCCCCTCCGAAATTCCACGAATGAATGTGTTTTTCTTTCAGCTAGCCTTGGCATTATCAGATCTGAGATTTCTAGAGTGAGACAATGGCTTGATCTCATGTCTCGAAAGTTGTTGCCATCTCATTTGGAGCTTTCTTATTTTATTCTGGCAGATATTTGGGATGTTGTTGATTCATGCTCAGCTTTAAAATCCCTTCGATGGGAAGAATTATGGAATAAGAAGCATCTTTCCAAATTACTAAAATTATCTCAAGATTCTTCTTCTATTTCTGAGATAAGATGTGCCTCTAATAGTAGGGTTAATGGTAATCATATTGGAGCTTTGCTATCTCTTATTATTAATTTTTATTTTTCTTCTAAGTCAACTCTTTCGACTTCTTAGTCCTGACCTGTCTCCTTTGGGAGGCCTCTCCGGGAGCCATATCTATGGCCTTCTCCTTTCTATGGGCATCAAATGAAAATCAATGATGTGGTTGTGGCAGAGTTGTCATGTTATCCAACAGATCTCCCATCGGCATCTGCACCTACGCCGGCTTATGAATCTCAATCTGCGTCTCCTAATACGTCGGCATCTTCAATTTCATATGTGGATTTGTGGTCTCCTCATCCCTTTTATCCAACAGTTCGCAGTCTAAAATGATGTTGCCCCTTCCCATAAGTCAGCTATGCTCAGTCTGAATGGGGTGCATAATTATGCTCCAGGTCTGGTCTCTTCATCCGAGTTTGGAAGTATGGGAGTTCTTCCAGCATCAATTATTCGAGATTCTGATGGCGATGAGTCTCGGCCTTCCTCTCCTGTCCCCTCTCCTTTGAATTCAGTGTTCCATGGTATTAATTTTACGTACCTAGTATTGGATTCATCTCAGATTTTAGCTCACTCTAAATATATTGGTGTCCTTAAAGGTATGGATTCGGTAGTTTTTAATCCTCCGGTTCCTTCTAGACCATTAATCTCCATCTCCAACTTTGAGCCCTCGGTTTTACATCTTCTTAATACTTTAAATAATTGTAATAATAATAAAGATAATAACTTTATTATTAATAGTAACAACATTGATCATGTTAATGATAATAATATTTTTAACATTATGAATAATAACAATATTGATAGCAATAATAATCATAATAATAATATTAATAAGGATGATAACAACTATATTATTAACTATAATAATAATAGCAACGATGTTAATAATTATATTAATAATAATAATAATTATAGAAACTATAATAATAATAACTATAATTATGATAATTATAATAATAATAATACTAACAATAACATCAAAGCTTTCTCCTCCTCCTCGAATAGGATTTTTATTAATATCTCTAGTTTTTCCTTTGATCATTGTGTCTACAGTTTGTTAGAGAAGGGTCTTAGTTTTGCTCTTGCTCCTAAAAGAATCCCTATTCAAGGCATAATTTATGATATTGAATATGGGACTAGAGATTTACTTGACGCTACTAAAGATACTATCACACAAGATTGTGCTATGATCCTCAGAAAAGCTAAGCGCCCTAAGAGAAACCTTAGCAAACTGGAGTTTGAGGCTCTTAAATCCTTAAACAGTAACCGGGACATTGTTGTTCTTAAGGCAGATAAGGGAGGTGTTATGGTTATTTTAAACAAGTAGGATTATCGTAATAAGATGTTGGATCACCTTCTTAATAGTGGGAGCTACAAGAAGCTGGACAAAAAGCCCCTTTAAAAAGTTTCAAAAGCAGTTGCTTTGGCTATAAAATCAAGTAGCACTCTTGGCTCCCTGAGTAATCTTATTGAGAGTAACCCCCTCACTCCAAGGATTTATGGTCTTCCTAAGGTTCATAAGGATGGAGTTTCCCTTCACCCTATTGCCAACACCATAGGTGGTTCGACTTATTTGCTTGCTAAATTTCTAGTGAGTAAGCTTAAACCTCTTGCAGGTCAGACCACCTCATCTATCAGAGACTCATACTATTTTATTAATGAATTGAAATTCTTGGAATTCGATCCTGATGATAGGTTTTTAACTTTTGATGTTGTCTCATTATACACTTGCATCCCCATTAAGGAAGCTATCGATATCATTTGTCGAGTCATGGATCCTGATACTGCTCATCTTGTTTAAATCTGTCTAACTTCAACCTTCTTTAGTTTCGAGGGTGAATTCTTTGAACAGACTTATGGTGTGGCCATGGGTTCCCCTCTTTCCCCTGTGGTAGCTAATATGTTCATGGAAGACTTTGAATCTAGGACCCTTTCCTCCTCCCTTTCCCAACCTCTAGGATTTCAAAAATGTTTGTTCATGACACCTGTGTGGTTTGGCATCATGGCAAGGAGAAATTAGACCTTTTCTTCCAACATCTTAATCATCAATCCGACTTCATTAAGTTCACCATGGAATTCGAAGATAATGGTAGCCTGCCTTTTCTTGATGTCTTTATTTCTAGGAATGAAGATGGTTCTTTCTCTCATCAAGTCTTTAGAAAGAAGACACACTCTGAGTAGTATTTACATGTTAGTTCTCACCATTTCCCTCCTCAAAAGTTTGGGGTTCTCAGCACCTTAGCCATCCAATCCTTTAGAATCTCTCATGAACACCACTTTGAAGGTGAAAAATCTCATCTCCTTAAAGGTTTTAATAAGAACAATTATAGCATGAGTCAATGTCTTAGATATTTTCAAAAAGTTGAAAAATGTCCTAGGGATAAGACAGATCCTTGTGATCGGTTATCTGGAGTTCACCTTCCTTTTACCCAAGGTACTATAGATTAAAACACCGGGATCCTAAAGAGACATAACATTTGTTAGGTCCCTATATTACTAGTATAGTCCCTTATTGTTGTTAGTGTAACCTCCTTATTGTTATTATTGTACCCTTTGTAACCCCCATTTTGTTATTACTGTGCCCTTAAATTATTATTGTTAGGTCGACTAGGATTACATTGTCGCCCACTAGGATTACATTATGGCCCCATGGACTCCTATATATAGAAAGGAGGTTTTGTAAATTGTATCATCCAAGAATTGTTCATTTATGTAATGTATTGGAGGTTTCCCCCTCGAAGTGGCTTATTTCAAGGCGTTTATATCTCTTTTTCTTCTACTTTTGCCGAAGTTACACAACATTTGGTATCAGAGCTTTGGGATTCTAGGGTTTCGCTCGCTCCAACAGTCATCGTGGCATTTTCGCTATAATTTTTTTTCTACGAAGCTTCAGAAGCTGAAATTTTTAGGGTGTGAAGCTGAAATCTTGAGGAAGGTTGTCTAAAACTTTCAGATCTTGGTTCGCAATATTTGAGGAGATATCATCTGTGGAAGTTAGGTATTGTTTCAGGCTCATAAACAGGTCATCGTGGCATTTTCGCTATAAATTTTGTTTTACGAAGGGTCAGAGTTTGAAATTCATATGGTACGAAGCTGAAATCCTGAGGAAATTCGTCAAAAAATTTCAGAACTTGGTTCGCAATATTTTGGAGATATGATCTGTGGAAGGTAGTGCTTTTTCAGGCTCCTGAATTTCATCTCAAAGAGGTGATCGTGGGAAAAGTTCAATAACTCTCTCTCTGAAGATTGGATTGGAGTGCCGTCAAAAGTGGTCGCAAGTACACGGCCTGTAGTTTCTTCGCTATCAATTTTAGAGACAAAGGACAAAACAGTGACACGTGGCAAGTCGTACAAGTTCGCTCTACTGAACCAGTCCAGAATTAGGTCATTGTGGGAGATTGGACACAACTTTGTCTTGGAGCATCAAAATCAGGTCAGACCTGTGGCATTTGAAAGAAGCTTCAGAGGGCTACTACAAGGCTGAATTTCAGATATCGAAGATTTTCAAGCACAGAGAAAATACAATTTCAATATCGAGCTCCTCAAAGCTAGTAAAAGGTGTGTATTTTTTTTCCCGAATTGCATAAGTCTTGTTTGAAGAATCAAGTTGAATTGATTGCAAGGGCCTATTGTAGAATAGATATCAATATTGGAGTCCGAAATGGCCCCTAAAAATAATTCAACACCCATTAAGCCTTTAGAAGGCTCTACTATTACTCATGAAGATGAAGAATGGCAACATGACATGTCAAAATTACAAGAGCAAATGCAACAAATTTCGCTCTCGCAAAGAACAACAAAAAATGAAATGGAAGTTCTGAAGAAAGGCATGGAAGTGAAGATGGACGGTTTGAAGAAAGGCATGGAAGTGAATATGGACGGTTTGAAGAAAGGCGTGGAAACTAAGATGAATGGTTTGGAAGGTAAGATGGATGGCATGGAAGTCGGCATGGAAGCTAAGATGGATGACATGAAGAATGATCTAAAAGCATACATGGAAGGCTTGATGACAAGCTTAAAACCAGAAATGATTCCTAATGGCGGAAATATAGGAGAAGAACCTCCCGATGAGAACAAAATAAATGTTAATCATGATTCCATAAACTCGAATGTTGGCGGAAAGAACCACCATATTCCAAAAATGGATATGAGGAAGTTTGATGGAAAGGATCCTGTAACATGGATACTACAGATGGAGCAATATTTTGATCTCCATAACGTGCAAAACACAAAAAAGGTACGCATTGCAACTTTACATTTAGAACAAAATACATTTGTATGGTATCAATGGCTTTGCTCCCGTAAAAAAATTGTCACTTGGTCAATTTTTACGGGGGAAATGATAGCACATTATGAGGATACAAAGAGCAACACCTTCTTTACCCAATTGATAAATCTCAAACAAAAGGGTTTAGTGGGGCAGCACATTGAGGACTTCCAAAAATTGAATATATGGGTAACTGATCTTACAGAGGAACACAGGATTGATCTCTTCCTAGGCACTTTAAAGGATAACATCCAACATGAAGTTCGCGTTTTGGAACCTGATTCATTGGAGAAGGCATTCGGGTTGGCAAGAAAAGTTGAATGTAAAATTATGGCGACAAGGAAGCCTACCACTCAATTCTATAAAGAAGGAAGTGTTGCTACGCCTAGATTTCCACAACCTACAAGGTTGACACCATAAAAATTGGAAGAAAAAAGAGCAAAAGGGATTTGCTACAGTTGTGATAGAAAATACACTAAAGGTCATAAGTGTGCTGAGAAGAAATTATTTTACATAGATTGTGAAGAGGAAGAAGAAAATGAACAAGAAGAGGATATACACCAGGAACCAACCCTAGAAGAGGAAGAAATGAATCCGACCATATCGTGTAATGCACCGGCAGGAATTACCACTCCTCAAACTCTCAAGATAGAAGGACAAATCAAGAAGAAAAAGGTAATAGTGTTGATTGATTCAGGTAGCACCCATAATTTTATTCATTATAAGGTAGCCAAGGAATTAAATTGTTTCCTATACCCGGCACCAGAATGTCAAGTGATGGTTGCAAATGGAGGAACTATAAATTGCTCTGGAAAATGCCATAATATCAAGCTAACCATGGGGGAATATGTATTGACTAGTCCAATGCTTTCCATTCCTATGGGAGGTGTCGATGTTGTACTAGGAGTACAATGGTTACAATCTTTGGGGACGGTAGCTTTTAATTTTCAAGAACTTTTCTTGAAATTTTTTTCAGAAGGAAAGGAAGTCGAATTACGGGGTATTGCGGGGAAGCCGGGAAGGATAATAAGCTCTAATGTCATAACAAAGCTTCTAAAGAAATAACAACGATGTGTAATTGCACAATTATGCTCACTAAAAGTTCCAACATCAAAATCATCTATTTCTGCAGATCTCCAACAAGTCTTGGACAATCATTCCAAGGTGTTTGAAACTCCCAAAGGACTCCCACCTATTCGTGATCATGATCATGCTATTCATTTGATTCAGGAAGTGTTCCTCCAAACATCAGGCCTTATAGATATCCTTACTTCCAAAAGAGCGAAATTGAACGTATGATTGCAGAAATGTTAGAGGCGGGTATAATTCAACCCAGTCAAAGTTCTTTCTCTGCTCCTGTAGTATTGGTACACAAGAAGGATGGATCATGGCGAATGTGTCCGGATTTTAGGGAGCTCAATAAGCTCACCATTAAAGACAAATTTCCCATTCCTGTGATTGATGAATTATTGGATGAATTACATGGAGCAATTTATTTTACCAAGTTGGATCTTCGTTCAGGATATCATCAAATTAGAATGAAGACTGAAGATATTCCAAAAACAACATTTCGAACTCATGAGGGTCATTATGAATTTTTGGTCATGCCTTTGGCCTTACCAATGCACCTTTTACATTTCAAGGGTTGATGAATTTCATTTTCAAACCCTTCCTTAAAAAATTTGTGCTAGTATTTTTTGATGATATACTAATCTACAGCAGGTCTTGGAAGGATCATGTTGAACATGTTGACAGGGTGCTCAAACTATTGCAGGAGAAACAATTATATGCAAAAAAGTCCAAATGTTTCTTTGGAGTACAAGAGGTGGAATATCCGGGTCATATTGTATCTCACGAGGGGGTTAAAGTGGACCCTAACAAAATTAAAGCCATTAAGGAATGGAAAGTTCCCACAACCATAAAGCAGTTGCGAGGATTTCTCGGGTTAACAGGGCATTATCGCAAGTTTGTTAAGAATTATGGGAGAATAGCAGCACCTCTAACAACATTATTGAAGAAAGATGCATTTTCATGGACTCCTGAAGCAACTAAGGCCTTTGAACGTCTTAAAGAGGCAATGTGCCTAGCACCGGTCTTAGCTACACCAGACTTCACAAAACCTTTATTGTGGAATGTGATGCCTCAGGAAATGGAATTGGTGCAGTTTTAATGCAGGAAGGAAGACCCATTGCTTTTGAAAGTCGTCCAATCAAAGGAAAGTATTTACAGGAACCTATTTATGAGAAGGAAATGTTAGCAATACTGCATGCACTAAAGAAATGGCGAACTTACCTAATGGGAAGACACTTCAAGGTAAAAAACTGATCATGATAGTCTTAAACACTTTTTGGAACAAAGACTATCTTCAGAAGAGCAGCAAAAATGGGTCACAAAGATGTTGGGTTATGACTTTGAAATAATCTACAAAAAAGGAAAGTTTAATGTTGTTGCAGATGCACTCTCAAGAAAGAATGAAGAGGTGGAAGCATTGCTTTGTGCCATTTCTATTATCCAACTAGATTTGATAACCGAAGCAAGAGATGAATGGAAGAAGGACAAAGATGTATGGACACTCATTCAAAAGTTGCAGCAAGATCCTAGTACATCTGATACATTTAGTTGGAAAAATGATTCCCTATGGTACAAAGATCGCTTATATCTTTGTAAGAATTCCCAACTAAAACAAAAGATTCTTCTGGAATTGCACACTTCTCCTTTAGGAGGACACTCAGGATTTTTAAAAACTTACCACAGGGTGAAGAAAGAATTTTTTTGGGATGGCCTTAAATCCGATATTCAAAAGTTTGTGGCGGAATGTTTGGTTTGCCAGCAAAATAAAGTGGAAACAATTAAGACCCCGGGACTTCTACAACCTTTATCCATTCCAAGTCAACGTTGGGAGGAGATTTCAATGGATTTTATCACAGGTTTACCTAAGTCCGAAGGAAAGAATGTCATCATGGTGGTAGTTGATAGACTTACCAAGTATGCACACTTTTTGTGCATTATCTCATCCATTTAAAGCAAGTACAGTTGCTACTACATTTATGGATAGAATTCAAAAGCTACATGGAAGCCCAAGGGTTATTGTGAGCGACAGAGATCCCATTTTTACTGGAAATTTTTGGACGGAGTTATTTTCTTGTTGGGGTACTCAATTAGCTCATAGCTCATCTTATCATCCTCAATCTGATGGTCAAACTGAGATAGTAAATAAATGTTTGGAAGGATATCTTCGTTGTTTTGTATCCGATAAACAAACACAATGGGTCAAGTGGTTACCTCTTGCTGAATGGTGGTATAACACTTCCTTCCATACTGCAGCAAAAATGACCCAATTTATGGCACTTTATGGATATCATCCACCATCCATCACATCATCTTTAAGGGAAAATTCGAAGGTTCAAGCAGTGGAAGATCACATCGAGCATCAGCAAGTAGTTCTCCAACTCTTAAAGGATAACCTGAATTTGGCACAAAATCGAATGAAACAACAGGCAGATCAACATCGTAGCGAGAGAAGTTTTGATGTAGGAGATTGGGTATTTTTACGGCTACAACCATACAAACAAATGTCCCTCAAGCAAGCAAAGAAGGATAATAAATTACCGCCAAAGTACTATGGTCCTTACAAGGTGTTGCAAAAGATTGGTACTATGGCATACAAATTGGAGCTTCCTGCTTCTTCGCGAGTACATCCAGTGTTCCATGTTTCATGCTTAAAGAAGGTTATAGGTGAAAATATTCCAGTTCAAACAGTATTGCCAGAACTTGATGGGGAAGGGAAAATCATATTGGAACCTGAAGCAGTCATGGAAAAAAGAACTCGACAACTACGGAATCGATCAATTTCAGAGTATCTCATCAAGTGGAAGAACTTACCCACCGAAGATTCTACATGGGAGGATGAGAATTTTATACAGAAGCACCCGAAGCTACTCAAGTGTTGAGGACAACACTTTTTTGAAGGAGAGGGGCATGTTAGGTCCCTATATCACTAGTATAGCCCCTTATTATTGTTAGTTTAAACCCCTTATTGTTATTGTTGTACCCTTGTAACCCCCATTTTGTTATTATTGTGCCCTTAAATTATTATTGTTAGGTCGGCTAGGATTACATTGTGGCCCACTAGGATTACATTATGGCCCCATGGACTCCTATATATAGAAAGGAGGTTTGGTGAATTGTATCATCCAAGAATTGTTCATTTATGTAATCTATTGGAGGTTTCCCCCTCGAAGTGGCTTATTTCAAGGCGTTTATATTCAGAATTCTTCTACTTTTGAAGCCGGTTACACCAACACGTTTACTCAACCTTCAAGCCCTCTCGCACCATTCAGAGTTCTCTTAGATTTGTGAAGGACTCGATTTTCCCTAAAGATGGTAAGGGTGTTTACTTGATTTTGTGCTCCTATGGGACGCCTTACATAGGTGAAACTAGTTGATCAATTAATCAAATAATTCATGAAGATGGCACTAACCTTAAACATTGTATATCAGGCTCGTCTGCCTTAGCAGAGCACGCTGAGAAGACAAAGCATAACATTTTCATTGAATATGCTAAGGTTATTGCGAGGATTGACCATTTCCACCACCACAAGTTGAGAGAAGCCATGGAAATCGAAAAGAGGCATTTTAAACTCAACAGGGATTATGGGCGGATTCTTAGCAGATGCTGGATTCCTTCCCTTCACTCTTAGTTTTTGTTTCTCTTCCCCCGTTCTCCCCCTTATCTTTTCCTCTGCTCTCACTCTTGGTTTCTTTCTCCTTTTTATTTTCTTTTTTAATAAATTTCATAAAAAAAATTATTATGATTTAACTTAATAAAATTAACAATAAGTAAAGTAGAATTGCCTATTAAGTAGAATAAGTAAGAAAATTATTTTGATGATAGTTGAATTACAAAACATATAATTATTAATAATATATTATTAATAATAAAAATAAATATATAAAATTGAAACTATATAAATATATAAAATTGAAACTATGAATATTAAACATTTAATTTATTCTTAATAAATAAATAAAAATAATAAATAAATAAATACTTATTATTTTTATTAAAAATAAAAATAAATATATAAAATTATAATTATAATTATTAAACATTTAATTTATTCTTTAAAGAATGTAAATATTAAACATTTAATTTATTTTTTGAAAATAAATAAATAAATATTTTTTTTATTAAAATTAAAAATAAATATATAAAATTCAAATTCTAAATAGTAAACATTTAATTTATTCTTAAAAAAAAAAATTATATTTCTTATTCCAGTCAAACTAGTTGTTTATTTAGAAATGGTTAGTTGGAGCTTCTCTTATCTATTTAAATGGGTTCCTGATCAGATTTCTCATCTTGTCCTGATGATGAACGACATTCGCTGGTTCGAAACGTGTCGACTAAATTTACTTTGATGTGATTTTCAGTGAAAGATTTTATACACAATTTATGGATCACAGAAGCCAAATTCCTAATATTGAAACCATGCTCAGTAGGGCCTCGATACTAGAATTTCATTAATTTGAAAGGGCATGTATGCAGGTATCTAAGATTAAATCTGATCCTCAAAAATTCCAAGAATGAATGTGTTTTTCTTTGAGCTAGCCTTGGCATTATCAGAACTGAGATTTCGAGAGTGAGACAATGCCTTGATCTCATGTCTCAAAAGCTATTGTCATCTCATCTGGAGCTTTCTTATTTTATTCTCACAGATATTTGGGATGTTGTTGATGCACACTCAACTTTAAAATCCCTTCGTTGGGAAGAACTATGGAATAAAAAGCATCTTTCCAAATTCATAAAATTATCTAAAGATTCTTTTTCTGTTTCTGAGATAAGATGTACCTCTAACAACAGAGTTAATGGTAATAAGATTAGAGCTTTGCGGTCTCTTATTCTTAATATTTTTTTCTTCTAAGTCGACTCTTTCAACTTCTTCGTCCCAACCTGTCCCCTTTGGGAGGCCTCTCCAGGAGCCCTATCTGTGGCCTTCTCCTTTCTATGTGCATCAGACGAAAATCAATGATGTGGTTGTAGCTGATTTGTCATGTTCTCGAGAAGATCTCCCATCGACATTTGTACCTGTGTCGGCTTATGAATCTGAATCTCCATCTCCTACTATGTCGACATATTCAATTTCGTATGTGGATTTGGGGTCTCCTTGGTCCCTTTTATCTGAAATTCGACAGTCTGAAATGATTTTTCCCCTCCCCCCTCATCTGAAAGGTGCTTATCTTGCATTGCACTTTCTCATTCGGCTCAGATTTCCTCCTTCATGGTAGTAGGTCTTGGTGATGAGTCAGCTACGCTCAGTCAGAATGGGGTGCGTAATTATGCTCCAAGTCTGGTCTCTTCATCCGAGTTCAGAAGTATGGAATTTTTTCCGGCATCAACTGTTCGAGATTCCGATGGCAATGAGTCTTGACATTCCTCTCCTATCTCCTCTCCTTTAAATTCAGTGTTCCATGGTATTAATTTTACTGACCCAGTCATGGATTCCTCTCAGCTTTTAGCTCCCTCTAACTCTGTTGGTGTTCTTAATGGTATGGATTCGGTAGTATTAATCCTCTAATTCCTTCTAGGCCTTTAATTTCCAACTTTGAGCCTTGGATTTTATATCTTTTTAACACTTTAAATAACTGTAATAATAATAAAGATAATAAATTTATTATTAATAGTAACAACATTGATCATATTAATAATAATAATATTTTTAACATTATGAATAATAACAATATTATAGCTATAATAATAATAAAAATAGTAATATTAATAAGGATGATAACAACTATGTTATTAACTATAATAATAATAATAGCAATGATGTTAATAACTATATTAATAATAATTATTATTATAGAAATTATAATAATAATAACTATAATAAGAGTATTAATTCTAATAATTATAATAATAATAACCTTAACATTATTAACAATAACAGTAACATCAAAACTTTTTCTTCCCCCTAGAATAGGATTTTTATTAATCTCTCTAGTTTTTCTTTTGATCATCATGTCTACAATTTGTTAGAGAAGGGTCTTAGTTTTGCTCTTGCTCCTAAAAAAATCCCTATTCAAGACATAATTTTTGATATTGAATATGGGAGTAGGGATTTACCTGATGCTACTAAATATATTATCAGGCAATATTATGCTATGATCCTAAGAAAAGCTAAGCCTTCTAAGAGAAACATTAGCAAACCAGAGTTTGAGGCTTTTAAATCCTTAAACAATAAACAGGACATTGTTGTTCTTAAGGCAGATAAGGGAGGTGCTATGGTTATTTTAAGCAAGGAGGATTATCGTAATAAGATGTTAGATCACCTTCTTAATATTGGGAGCTACAAGAAGCTCGACAAAAATCCCCTTAAAAAGTTTCAAAAGTAGTTGCTTTGGCTACAAAGTCAAGTAGCATTGTTGGCTCCCTGAGTAAAATGCTTATTTTGAGTAAACCCCTCACTCTCAGGATTTATGGTCTTCCTAAGATTCATAAGGATGAAGTTTCCCTTCGCACTATTGTCAACACCATAAGTGGTCTGACTTATTTTCTTGCTAAATTTCTAGCTAGTAAGCTTAAACCTCTTGTGGGTGAGACCACCTCATTTGTCAAAGAATCATGCTCTTTTATTAATGAATTGAAAGGCTTGCAATTCAATCCTGATGATGTGTTTGTAAGTCTTGATTTTGTCTCATTATACACTTCCATCCCAACTAAGGAAGCTATCAATGTCATTTCTCAGGTCACGGATCTTGATATTGCTCATCTTGTTGAAATTTATCTAAGCTTGACCTTCTTTAGTTTGGAGGGTGAATTCTTTGTACAGACTTTTTGTGTGGCCATGGGTTCCCCCCTTTACCCTATGGTACCTAATATTTTCATGGAAGACTTCGAATATAGGACCCTTTCCTCCTCCCATTTTCAACCTAGGATTTGGAGAAGGTTTGTTGACAACACCTGTGTGGTTTGGCCTCATGGAAAGGAGAAATTGGACCTCTTCTTCTAACATCTTAATGATCAATATGAATTCATTTAGTTCACCATGGAATTCAAAGATAATGGTAGACTACCTTTTCTTGATGTCCTTATTTTTGGGAATGAAGATGATTCTTTCTCTCATCAAATCTTTAGAAATAAGACACACTCTCAGCAGTATTTACATGCTAGTTCTCACCATTTCCCTGCTTAGAAGCTTGGGGTTCTCAACACCCTAGCCACCAAATCCTTTACAATCTCTGATGAAGACCACCTTCAAAGTGAAAAAGGTCATCTCCTTAAAGTTTTTAATAAGAAAAATTATAATATGATTTAATGTATTAGAGCTTTTCAAAAATCTGAAAAAGGTCTTAGGGATAAGAAATATCCTTGTGATTGTTTATCTCGAGTTCACCTTTAGTTTATCTAAGGTACTAGGGATAAAATCACTAGGATCCTAAAGAGACATAATGTTTCCTCAACCTTGAAGCCCTCCCGCACCATTCATAGTTTGCTTAGATCGATTAATGACCTGATTTTCCCTAAGCATAGTAAGGGTGTTTACTTTTTTCTATGCTCCTGTGGGATGCTTTATATAGGTGAAATTGGTCGATCAATTAATTAAAGAATTCATGAACATGTCACTGACCTTAAACGTGGTTGATCATGCTCCTCTGCCCTAGAAGAGAATGTTGAGAAGACAAAGCATCATATTTTCATTGAAGATGCTAAGGTTATTGTGAGGATTGACCATCACAACCGCGAGTTGAGAGAAGCCCTGCAAATCGAAAAGAGGCATGTTAACCTCAACAAGGATGATGGGTGGATTATTAGCAGATGCTGAATTCCTTCCCTTCACTCTTAGTTTTTTATTCTCTTCCCCTATTCTCCCCCTTATCTTTTCCTCTGCTCTCGCTCTTGGTTTCTTTCTCCTTTTATTTTTTTGATAAATTTCATAGAAATTTTATTGTGATTTAACTTAGTAAAATTAACCATAAGTAAAATAGAATTACCTATTAAGTAGAATAAATAAGAAAAGTATTTTGATGATATTTGAAATACATAACATATAATTATTAATAACATATTATTAAAAATAGAAATAAATATAAAAAATTCAAACTATAAACATTAAACATTTAATTTATTCTTAAAAAAATATAAATATTACACATTTTAAAAATTAAAATAAATAAATATTTATTATTTTTATTAAAAAAAAAATTATAAAATTCAAATTATAAATATCAAACCTTTAATTTATTCGTTAAAAGTAAATAATAAATATTATTTTTATTAAAATTTAAAAGAAATATATAAAATTCAAATTATAAATAGTAAATATTTAATTTATTCTTAAAAAAATAAATAAATAATTATTATTTTTAATTATATTTCTTAAACTAGTTGTTAATTTACAAACGGCTAGTTGGAACTTTATTTATCTATTTAAATGGGTTCATCATATTTCTCATCTTGTAGTGATGATGAACCACATTTGCTGGTTCTACTAAATTTACTTTGATGTGATTTGCACCAAAAGATTTTATACACAATTTATGGATTACAGAAGCCAAATTCCTAATAAAAAAATAAATAAAACATCTTTTCATGTGAAATTTTCATATCAATATTTCAAATAAAAAAGCCCCAAGGATTAGCTTAACTGGTTGAGTCCTAGTTGTTAAGTACTTTTCTAATTGGATGACCACATGCTCAAATCTCGTTGACATGCTTGGATTAAGACTCCTTGAGATTTTCCTACCTTATAAGAAAAGATTTTTTAACCATGGAAATAGCAAGTACATATGTATTCTCGGCATATGTATTCTTGCAGAGTAGATGAAAAGGTTCTTTTCCATAATTTGTAATTTGAATTCTGAAATCGACTTAAACAAAATGATAGCTGTCGTTATCTGAAAACGTGAGTGCAGAACTTGTGAATCGATTACGACGAAAATCCAACAGGAATTGTGAGATGAGTTTGAGGATGCGGTTTTCAACAGTTGGATCTGGCGCGAACATCATTATCGTACGGGTGGGGTTAGGTGAGAGAAAATAGGTATAATTTCCACCACTCCTCTGTGGCCTCCTTCCTGCTGAACTCGCTCCGGTCCATGTCTGATATTTTTGCAAATTCTATGCAAATATAGCGAACGACGCTGGGAATATTGCTTCCAATTCGAAGAGAATACCTGGGTTGCCCGTAAGGGGGTCAGTGAAAGGCAGCATCACGAATATATCCATGTTATTTTCAGCGTCGGCCTCCATAATTATAGAACCAAGTATGATATCCAAATCTTGATCATCGTTTGCATTTGGTAATGGTGTCCAACCCTCCGAGGCCAATTGTTGTATCATCCATAATCTCTTTTCGCTTCTGCTCTTTGAAGGATCAAATAACTTTGAAGCGAGATTGGGAAAGAAGCCCATGTGAGACTGACGGACGGCCGGCCAGAAATAAGTGAGGTCACCAAAGCGTAGTTGATAAAGTGATGACCATATTCCTACCTCCATCTCAAGCTCTTTCAAAAATATAACATGATTATCTTCAGTAACAGGGTCCATTTATAATCAGTCTTTATATTTCCTTTACGTGCATTTCATTTATATTTATCTCTATGTTTATAACTAAATATATATAATTGTTTGCACCTATATATACACATATTTTTACACATGGCTGCAAAAGCACTGAGTTTTATTATTGTTTTAGTATTTGCTAACCCATAATTAGTATAAAAACAACAAATTAATTTTATTATTTCATACTAAATCATAATTAATATAAATGGTAACTTGTTATTAGGTATGCCTTACCAAATTTAGTAAATCTATATCTTGGGCATTATATATCATAATCAATGTTTTTTACCTTTTACTATTTTGAAATTTATTTGATTTTTTTGGTATAAATACATTTATTTTAGATTTTATCTTTTTTAATTGAAAGTATTTTCAAATTTTTAGATATTATTTAATAATTTATATTAATAAAAAAATAAATATTTGACTCATAAAATATAAACTACTTGGTTTTTGTAAAGTTTAATCGTTGCTAAATAAAATTTAAAATTTTTCTAGAATTACAAATAAAAATGATCTTTTTCTAAATGAATTAAAAATTAATTTGCTTGGTTTATCTAGCATAGACAACATATAAGACCTCTATCATAATTTTACCACAACCCTCTCATATTCTATTAACATGTTCTCAATTGATGTTTCAAGTAATAAAAGAAATAGCAAAACCAACCCTTGGTATGATAAATACTGTAAGAGTCTGAGGAGCGAAATTAAGGAAGCTCTTGATGATTGTCTTAAAATTGAAAAGATAAAAATATACAAAGTCCTAACTAAAAGGAAAAAAATAGAGTATATTCATAAAAGACAATAAAATCTCTTACACCTCTCTAAGGTAGCTCCTAATAAATTCTGGAGGCAGATTGTAACTAGAAAAACTAAAGATAATAATAGAATTTCTTTACATGACTCGAATTCCTATCTTAAAAAGCTTTATGAATCTCCAAATGTCATAGATAAATTTGAAACCCTGCTCACAGCGGAAGAATTTTTCTCATTAGAAGACATTGATTTTGGGGTTAGGCACCTAGAAAATGGAAAAGCTAAGGACATTGAAGGCTACCAAGAAGAAATCTTAAAAATTGGAGGTCCTATCCTCATCCCTTACATCCACAAGATTTTCAATCAAGCGTTAAGCAAGGGTTCCCTAAACCTTGGAATCAGAGCCTCATTATTCCTATTTTTAAAAGCGGGGATACAAATAACCCCTCTAACTATCAGAAAATTATGATTAGCCATCTCTTGGCCAAGTTATATGGTATTATTTTGAAAAATAAGATGAGCATATGGCTTGAAAATGAATCTAAGCGGGCTAAAGGCCAAGCGGGTTTTAGAAGGCAGCACTCAACAATAGACCACCGCGTTATGCTTAGGATGATTCTGGAGGAATGTCATACGAATAAATCCAATATATTTTGTTTCTTTATGGACTTTAGAAAGGCTTTCGATACGGTTCCTAGAAATAACCTATGGAAAATATTAGAAGAGCTAAAGGTTCCTTTCGAGTTGAGAGCTACAACTATAAGGTTATACGAGAATGTAATTGCCAAGTTTAAGAGCAATGAGGGGTGGTTGAAAGATATTAAGTGTAATATCGGATTTAAACAAGGTTTCCCCCTCTCTCCTACCCTATTTGGAATTTACATCAACAAGCTTGAAGTTTGTCTAGAGGAAGCATGTTGCGCTGGCACGATCTTAGCTGGAATAGCCATCATCCTTCTTCTCTACATCGACAATAATGTTCTTCTAGCAAGGTGCCCATATGATCTTGATAATCAACTAAGAATTCTTAAGCATTTATTCTCTACCATGGGTATGACTGTTAACACTGAAAAAACAAAAGTTATGATTATCACATCCAATAAGGACAATTACGCTAATTTTGTGTATGATAATAGAAACTTGGAGGAAGTGTATTCTTACAAGTACCTAGGAATTGATATTCATCACAAGCTCAATTGGAATTATAGCATTGACAAAAGGATTAATGGAGCATGGAAAGTTTATTTTGGTCTTGAAAATAACTGTAAAGCGACAAACCTTGTGATGTGGGATAAATAAAAGCTCCTCTTTGAAACTTTAGCCACTCTTGTTATCTTGTATGAATGTGATGTTTGGGGTTGCAACATATTTAGAGAATCTTGGAGAATGATTGAGCAAATCCAAAAGCGTTTTATAATGTATAACTTCAAAATTAAAAGAAGTACACCCTATCCTATTCTCTTTATATAAGTGGGTCTTTCCCCTATCAAGAGCCTAGCTATGAATAGGCTCCTATTGTACAAGAAAAAAATCAATAACATGGGAGACCATAGACTTCCTAAGCTAGCTTTAAATTCCATCCAAAACCACCTAAGGCTCAAACGAGGTTGGTATAAAGATACCAGGGCCTGGTTAAACCATTGGGAGATCGACGAAAATGTTGCACTGCAAATTATTAATAACATTAAAAATATAGTTACTTGTAAGTTTAAAGAGAAAAAGGGGTGTGATATTAATAGCATTAAAAATATTGTTTTTCTAAGTTTAAAGAGAAAATTTGGTGTGAGAAAGAGTTAGAGGCTAAAAGAAAATTAAGATATTATAAGGGGGTCATCAACCCTACTCTAGAAGATCAAAAGTATCTCTCTATTTTAACTAGCTCAAAGAAAAAAATTAATATAGCCAAGATAAGAATGAACTCTCATGAGCTCCATAGCGAAACAGGTCGTTGAGCAGTTGCTAAAACACCATTGAATATGTCAAATCACTTCCTATTAGAATGCCCTCCGTACACCCACATTAGATCTTAGTTTCATAATATTTTTTGCATTACCAACCTTCCTAGCCCTTTAATATGTCAAAATTATAGTGAGCTCGGGATACTTCTCTCCAAACTCTTTAAACATAGGAATACAATTTTAAAACAAACTAAATAATTCATTTCCTTAGGTCTAATAAACCAAAGTTTGCTCTCAATGAACATTAACCATCATCATTATTGTTGGAGAGACAGAGGATTCACACACACAAATAACGCCAATATTTCACACACAAATAATGAGCTGCTGCTCTTCTATTAATCATAAACTCTGAATCATAAAACTCTCTTACTCTCTTGAAAGCAATGAACCCATGACGGGTATTTAACCTAATTGACATGCAAATACTCTCACACAAAACTGGACTTAATCAACTCGCTAACTCGCTCACCAAATATAACTGAAACTGAACTCAACTAACTAACTCCACTTAACTGCATGAGGAAGTAATTATATATTTTAACACTCCCCCTTAATTACGACCTCTAAACTAAAACATAACTTATGACAACTCAAACATGCCTGCTGGTCTATGTCTCAGCTAGGCTTACAACACCCAAGATTCTTTTGTGAAACTCAAACAAATCTACTGCTAATGGCTTTGTAAAGATATCAGCCATTTGATCACTCGTTCTGCAAGGCTTCAAGTGAACTTCTCCATTGTTCACTAATTCTCGAATAAAATGATATCGAGTATCAATATGCTTGCTCTTTTGATGAAACACACTATTCTTGGATAGTGCAATCGCTGATGTGTTGTCACAGTATATTGCTGTTGATCTTTGCTGTTTCTGCTTGAGTCCATCCAATACTCTTCTTAACCATACTGCTTGACATGCTGCTGAAGTTGCTGCTACATATTCTGCTTCTGCTGATGATAATGTAACAATAGGCTGCTTCTTAGATGCCCATGCTATCACACCTGAACCGAGATGGAAAACATAACCGGATGTGCTCTTTCGATCATCCAAACTTCCTGCAAAATCACTATCTGTATATCCAATCAATTCTTTCTGTTCTGTACTTGTATACATTATGCCATAATCTCTGGTTCCTGCTATGTATCTCAGAATTCTTTTTCCAACACTCCAATGTGTGTCTTTTGGAGTCTCCATGAATCTGGAAATCAGAATCACTCCCTGCATAATATCTGGTCTTGTAGCTGTGAGATACATGAGGCTGCCAACCAATCTTTTGAATAGAGTTGGATTGACATCTGCCCCTTCATCATCCTTACTTAGCTTTGTACCTGTTGCAACTGGTGTAGGTACAGGTTTGGAATTATCCATCCTGAATCTTTTCAGCAAATTTGTTGCATACTTATTTTGACAAATAAAAATGCCTTTTTTAGATTGCTCAACTTCAATGCCAAGAAAATATTTCATGAGACCTAGATCTGTCATCTCAAATTCTTTCATCATGGCTGCTTTAAATTCATCTATTTCAAGATCACCTGTAAAAATCATGTCATCAACATATAAGCAAACTATCAAAATCTGTCCATGCTCATTTACCTTTGTGTATAAGGTAGGCTCAATGCTGCTTCTGCAAAATCCATTCTTGATCATATAACTGTCGATTCTGCTATACCATGCTCTAGGTGCTTGCTTTAGTCCATAGAGCGCTTTCTTCAATCTGTAAACTTTATCCTCTTTTCCTTCAACTTCATAACCTGGAGGCTGCTGCACATAAATTTCTTCTTCTAGAATGCCATTCAAGAAAGCTGATTTGACATCCATCTGATACACTTTCCACTTGTTCTGAGCTGCTGTCGCTAGAACTGCTCTTACAGTATCCAATCTGGCTACCGGAGAAAAAGTTTCTCCAAAGTCTATTCCCAGTTGCTGCGAGAATCCTTTGGCTACAAGTCTTGCTTTGAATCTGTCAATCTCACCTTTTTCGTTCACTTTGGTCTTGTATACCCACTTCACACCAATGAGATTTTTATCTTTTGGTAAATCAACCAAATCCCATGTATCATTCTTTTCAATGGAATTCATCTCTTCATCCATGGCTTGCACCCAATTGTCATCTCGGATTGCTTCTTCAAAGGAAGAAGGTTGGAATGCCAACAATGCAAAATTTGAACTAACATCCAAATCATCATAAATATCTTTCAAACTTCTCATCTTTTTCTTACCTGATTCGCTGCTTGGAGAATTCTGATCTGTGGATCTGCTTGAAGATCCATGCTGCTCTGAAAATCTTGGAGTCCTTGCTGGTGTGACTATGTTTGGTGTCTGCTCTTTTGGTTCTTGCTGCTCCTCTTCTTCTACAAGATCATCCTCCATCAATGGTGTTTGAGCATCGGTTAGTGTGTCTACAGTCCCATTCCATGACTCTTGTTCTTTGAACACAACATCTCTGCTAATGATTGTCTTCTTTGTGACAGGGTTATAAAGTTTGTAAGCTTTTGACTGCTCACTATAACCAGTAAAAATACATTTTTCACTATGATCATCTAATTTGCCTCTTATCTGCTTAGGCACATGTGCATAGGCTACACATCCAAAAACTCTGAAATGAGATACACTGCAAGACATACCTGACCATGCTGCTTCTGGAACTCTGTTCATCACGCTCTTTGTAGGAGATCTGTTTATCACATAAACAGCACATGCAACTGCTTCTTCCCAATACTCATTAGACAAGTGTCTTCCTTTCAACATGCTCCTTGTCATGTTCATGATTGTTCGATTCTTCCTCTCTGCTACACCATTCTGCTGTGGTGTGTATCTGGTCGTAAACTATCTTCTGATTCCATGTTGTTTGCAGTACTCATGGAATGCCTTCGAATCATATTGGCCACCACGATTAGATCTCAATACCTTGATCTGTCGATCACTTTGGTTCTCCACCAAAGCTTTGAACTCTTTGAATTTCGCAAAGGTTTCAGACTTCTGGTTAAAAAAGTAAACCCAAGTCTTCCTACTGTAATCATCAATAAAGGTGAGGAAGTAACAACTTCCACCAATCGACTGTGTCCTCATAGGTCCACACAAGTCGGTATGCACCAATTCAAGCGGTTTCTTTGCTCTGTAAGAAACTCCTTTCGGGAAACTTTCACGGTGTTGCTTGCCTAAGATACAACACTCACATGTGCTAGCAGGTTCTTGGATGGGAGGTAGACCTCTCACCATCTGTTTCTGCTGCAATAATTTTAAACCGAAAAAGTGCAAGTGTCCAAACCAAAAGTGCCATAACCAGTATGCATCAGAACATGCAGTTGTAAAAGAACTAACCTGATCATTGTAGTTCATAATGAGAGGAAAGAGTCTTTTCCTCGTCATCTGCACCTTTGCAATCAGCTGCTTGCTTGGGGATTTGTCGTAAATAACACACTGTTGCCCCTGAAAGATAACTTTGTATCCTTTCTGCATCAGTTGACCAACACTAATCAAATTGTGTTTGAGTCCAGGGACATAGTATACCTCTGATATGGTCTTTGGCTCCCCCTGCTTGGTCACAATGTTGACCACTCCTTTACCATCTACAGCCACAGTCTTGTCAGTCCCCAACTTGACCTCTGTCTGCACTGTGACATCCAAATTAGCAACCAAATCCTTGTTGCCTGTCATGTGGTTACTGCAACCACTATCTAATAGCCAGACCTTATCAAACGGTGCATGCATGGTGTTGCATGCTAGAAACATAGAGTCAGTATTTTCTGTACTAACATTAGCTCTCTGATTGCCTTGATCTGCAATCTTCTTCCTACAATCACGAGCATAATGACCAAATCTATTGCAGTAATAGCACTTTACCTTAGATTTGTCAGACCTTTGATTGTGATGAAAGCTTCTGCTGCTGTTGCTTCCATGTTGATGCTCATGATCGTCTCGGCCATCTCTATGACCACCATAGTTGCTGCCTCGTCCTCTGCCTCTCGATCGACTTCTGCCTCGACCTCTTGAAATATAGACTTGACTTTGGAAAGCAGTTTCCAAAGTGGAATCCTTATTTCTGTCTATCCTTGCCTCATGTGATAGAAGAGATCCCATTAACTCATCAATTGTCAATTTTTCCAAGTCCTTTGCTTCTTCGATGGCTGCTACCACAACATCAAATTTGGTAGACAGGGATCGAAGAACCTTCTCAATCACTGTTCGATCTTGAACATCTTCGCCATATATTTTTAACTGATTGACGATAGACATGACCCTATTCATGAAGGAATCAATGTCCTCTGTCTCCTTCATCTGCAGACTTTCAAAGTCTCTCCTGGTGTTCTGCAATTTAACAATGTTAACTTTAGCCATACCTTGATAACTTGTCGCCAGTGTGTCCCATGCCTCCTTTGCTGACGAGGTTATCATGATCTTCTGGAACACGGCGCGATCAACTCCCTGCTGGATCAGAAGCAATGCTTGCGCATTCTTTCGCTTATCTTTCTTCCACTGGTCCCTCTCTGCATTACTGAGGGCTCGTTCTTCTGCCTCATCTTGAGGTTCTGCAAACCCATACTTGACATGATCCCAGACATCATGCGCTTTTAGCATGGTCTCCATCTTAATGGCCCACATATCGTAATCTTTCCCATTGAAAGATGGAATTTGTGGCTGAAAATTTGATGTGGCCATCTTGCCCAAAAAAAATTGTCTCTGACAAAAACCCTAAATTTCTCTCTCTTTTTTTTTTTTTTGTAAAAAAAAAATTCTCTCAAAAAACCCTAGATTTAAAAAAAAAATTCTTGTCCTTTTTTTTTTTTTATAAAAGTCTATAAAAAACCTTCATAAAAAAAATCCTTTGTATATTTATAAAAGTTTAAAAAAAAAAATTTTATAAAACACCCTTTGATTTTTTTGTTATTTATATATATAAATCTTTATAAAAGAAAAGATTATATATAAAAAAAAATCTTAAAAGAAACTTTACGAATACCACACGTATTCTCTTTTGTTTTGTGTGATTGCCAAACAAAGACTCTTTCATAAATCGAAGAAGCTTAACCACGTAGTCTGGTTTGCGCTTTCCAAAAAGAAACAGCATCCACGTGACTTTGAAAGTGTGTACCTTTTGAAAAAACAAAACACGGGCCTGTAATCTCTGCGTTTGCTCTGCCGCTGCCGGTGTAATTTTATGGAACCGGGTTCCGCACCCCGATGGAAGGCGAACTGCGTTTTAAACCGCAAGTTTGTGTAAGGTTCGCAGCTCCGTTTTGGGAGTGGATGCGGTCCTGCCTTGCGGATCTCCGCAGTTCCGGCACTAAAACACGTGCGGACCGCGTAAAAAAAAAAAAATTTGTGTAAAAAAAATTCGGCCTTTGGCTTTTGGCCTGCCTACGGGCTCTGCTCGCCCACGGATCTCTGATCCTTCCTCAGCTCCGATACCAATTTGTTATACCAATTATCCTCATATCCTCATATAATAACCAAAAAAATAAATTAAAATAATATAAATCATTTCAACAAAATACTATTAAGAATTTTGTAACTAAAATTAATTATATATTTTAAATAAAAAATAGTATTTACTTATATATTTTTAAATAAAATAAAACTTATTTCTTTTTCAGTATATTGATTTTATTTATTTTTTAATTTAATAATTATAAATAATTATAAATGGTACATAAAGTAAAGAATTTGAATAAGATTCAAATCAAAAATTTTATTATATATATCATTTTCCAAGGCCGGGGATGGGTATTTCAACTAGTGATTATATGAGAAATATGGGAAATATGAATTGGTGAATATATTGGCTATTTGTACACTTGATCTGTCACTAGGAGTACAATAGTGCAATAATGATTGAACCTAAATCAAAGGACAAAAATAAAAATTATATTTTGATTTAAACATAGTTTAACGTGAAAAATAATTTATCTTTTAAATTTTTTAATAGGATTAGAACTTGAGACATAAAGATGATATAGAATATTGATCAAAATTTTGAGGAACTTGAGTGACCTGAATATTTTTGGTGTTGTGATATATATATATATAACTTTGGATTTAAGATAGAGTTTTTATGTGAATGCTATACTTTTAACAATGTAGGAAGAGTGGTGTGGTGGTATGTCATTTTTTTTTCCACACATGATGTAAATGCATTTAATTTTAATTATATATATATATATATATATATATATATATATATATATGAAAATGGAATCTTTCTCCAACAAAAGTTTTGATTATATTCATAGAACAAAGCATCATTCCTATTTATAAGTTGAAATTGAAGTAAACTTTTATAGAGAACCACATACAATATCAATAATTTAATTTTTTTTTTTTTAACAATGGTTTTCAAGAAAATTTACAACAACATCTAAAATATTTAACTAAAAAATTACATACTACCGGATTTAAATAAAATTCAAATAAAAGAATTTAATGAAATTTTGTGTAAATAGAATAAACATTCTATTATGAAAAAATAATCCAAGGGTTCAATTTAAGAATTTTTTGCTAATGAAGGATTTCTATTTATGTTATCTCATCCATAAAAAAAAATTATTGAACCAAATACTTACTACATCAATGTTTTAAATTTATCCTTTAACAATGAAATTCACAAAAATTACATAAATATATAAAATGTTTGTTTCAAATATGACATATACTACTTGTAATGAGAAATAAAAAAAAAATACTAATTAAATAAATTTAGATAAAAAAATTTAATGAAAGTTTATATAAACAGAATAATAATTCTACTATGAGAAAATAATTCAAGAGTTGAATTTAAGAAGTTTTTTCTAATTAAGAACATAGATTTATGTTTTCTAATCCAGATTTATTTAGAAAAAATAATTATTTATTATTTTTACTCTGAACTTTTAAGGATAGTTGAATTTAAAGAAAAAAAAATTGAAACTAAAGTAAAATTCTACATAACCACATACTTACTACATAAATGTTTTAAAATTTTCTTTTAAAGAGTGATATTCATAGAAATTACATCAATACCTAAAATATTTATGTAACAGTCACCATTCATATTTACTATAGGATGAAAAAAAAATTATTTATCACTACATAAACTAATGTATCACATTGTACATACAATAATTCAAATTTACACCTTAAAACTAAATCTATGTTAAATGAATTCGGAATGAAATTAAATGGTGTCACCGCCACTATCAACTCAACGTACTACTCATTTATATGCACACAAAACAACTCTTTTGGGTTGACATTCGTTATCATTCTATTCTAAGTTACATGTTGGATTTGTATGATATTTCTACCATCTTAATATCTGTACTTAATGGAGTTAATAACACTAACACCATGATTTTTACTATGGATCGGGTTAAGTCTTTTCGAGGCCATCTGTCCCACCTCTCACCGTCCGATCTTATTTATACAGATCAAGGGTGGAGAGGCTTGGCGGAAAGGGTATCGGGTATAATCCATGTCCCTAACAACTCTACTCCATTTTCATTGAAGCAGGTGTTTAAACCCTACTCTGCTGCGTCTCCTGAGCTTTTCTCATGATAGTTTTAAGCTTTGGCTCTTAATAATTTCCATTACTGATTGCCCTGACCGCCTCTATGATGAATATCTGCTCTTATTTTTCGGAGATCCCGAAGGCCAACTCTGTGCGACTTCCAAGCATACTAGTGTGGTGAAGGAACTCAGATCCTTCAAAGGAATTTCTGATTCTCTGCACACTCACCACAGTGCTCATGGGTTCCTACTTTAACACAGATAGAAAAACAATAAACTCAATATTCCTTGCAGAGTAAGCAGTTTCGCTGCTATATTATAAAGACCCTTTAAATATTTTGCCCTCCAGCCTTAATTAACTAAACTAGTTCTGTCGTTTCACGTTTTCTTTCTCTCCAAGAAGGAGAAACATTCCCAATTTTGGGGTTTTCTTTTCGTCTTTCAGGTAATTTATGGTTAAATACTCTCTGCCCTCTTTCACATAGTTATGTGCTATATTTTGGTCTTGTATTTTACGGGTTTAAGAATATTTATTTCTTCATGTTGGAGGTAACTCATCCTACTCTCAAACTAGAATGTGCATTGAATCTCGTACATGGTTCACTACTGAGGCATTGGTGTTTTGTTCCTCCTTATCAAATACATGTACCCATTCAACGAACACGCCTACTCGCAAGATTTTCAGGCGTATTTATTCTAGGGTTTTTACTATTTTAAAATTCAGGATGCATGGCATATCCACAAATGTAATTTCAAAATCTCTTTCAGTTTTAAAGACCAGGGAACTCTATATTATTTATGTTTATGTGAATAAGATATTCTTTCTTTAATCTTGGAAGCTCTTTTTCCAAGTTCAATACTCATTGGACCGAACATTTATTTTGTTCTTTTGGATAATATGTTACTAGTTTTACATTTTTGGGTTTCACCCAGTATTTTTTCATTTTCCATTGTTTACTTCACTTAAATAGAGGTTATATACTGGTTATTTTTCCGCTAGCGGTTTTATTTATAGGTTCCCTATTCTGGAATTTACGTTTTTTTCTTTTCCTGAAAACACAAATATGCTGAATCTGAGAGTTAATTTACTTTGTTCTTCTGTTTATGCATGTGTATATGAAGTTTATTTCTCTCAGATGCTATGTTTACTGGCAAGGTATATTTTTCTATGTTAAAGGAATACATTCCAAGTTTTAGCTTCTTGCACTACAATGGGTTTTTATTTCTTATTAGCTTCACATAATCACAGTTCTACATGTTAGCCTTGGGTGACCATACCACCCTACGTTTGTCCATGTATAGCTTAGTTGAGGAGGTAATGATGTGAATTGGAACCCTCGATTCCAGATGCCAATATATTTCTTCCGCCCATACAGCAAGACTGTTATAATTCCTTCAAATATTCTAATCAATAATATTTTACAAATAGAATCCATTTACTGTATTTAAGGCTACTTTCATTTGGCAGTTAAATTCTAGGGTTCCAGTACTTTAAATATGTTCACTCTAGATTTACTTTACAATATTTTGTAACATATATTAATAAATTTATTCTGGAAGGAAATTAGATCCAGTTCTCTACACTATATACTGTTAAGCTTTTTTTCTTTTCTATACAATATCAGATTCATTAACCCATAGGACATTACTAGAGTTTTTTTTTTTTTTTTTTCAATCTGAAAATACAGGCTTAAGATTTTTGAGATTCCCAGACTTAATTACAAACTAGATTTTAATCCCATAATAAAAGAAAATAAAGGTATAGTAGCCTTCCTCTTGACTGAGAAATTATATAGTAATCATACAATTTAAATATTTATACATTTAGTAAAGGATTAAATTTCCTGTGATCATTTAATCATGAGAAGAAGTCAATTTCCTATTCAGAATGGATAAAACACCTGTAAATAATTTTTAAATAGAATTCCACTGATTCTTTCTAAATATTGAAATTGCACTTATACTCATCTATGTTATGAAATTCGTAGTTGTGTATTTGTGGTCCTCCCAACCATCAGGAGACGCAATTACGTCCTCTTCTTACCCTTCAGCTCCAGTCCTAAATGGTACAGGTTAACAGTGGAAATTTCTGTTGTGACCTCAGAATGCCCAGTCCTATCAGTGCCAGAAATTATTTTCAGGATGTGCGGAATGTTTTTCCACTAGTCTCTACCATCTTTGGAAAATCCACAATCCTCCTTCAAACTAGAACAGAAACCCTACTCCTCACTAGGATTTGTCTCTTATCCCCAGAGGAGCACGTAACTATTTCCAACTGTCCCCAACCACTTTCCAGTTCTTGGAAAACATTTACCATCGTCTTTTACTTTTATTAAGTTAATTCTCATAACTGATTCATTATTCATAATTAATTACCAATGAAAATAACTTTTCAGTCAAATAATAATAATTCCAGTCTGTTTTCTTGAAACAATAATAAAAATTGCCTTTTAACTAGTTAACAACTAGTTATCCTTAATGAAGTTGACACAACTTCCCCCTTGGAAGTAACACTGTCCTTGGTGTTTTCACTCTAGCTCTAAAAAGAGCTCTGGGTAATATTCTCGCACAAATATTTCGTTCTCCCAAGTAGTCTCATCCCGGCTAAAGTACTTCCATTGCAGTTTAACTTGGGTGATGACTCACTTTCGGAGCATGATTTCCCTCCGCTAAAGTATGTGTTGTGGCTCGACCAGAAACTCGCCGTCCAGCTCTACCTGTCAACAGCAAAATTCTATGTCAAATTCTCATAAATAAAACCTATCTCAAGTTAGAACTTTTAATTCTATCCTACCTGTATATTTTTCTAATGTATTACGTGCTTTGAATCATGTACATAACGCTTCAACAGGGACACATGAAACACATTATGTACTCGAATGTGACTGGGTAAAGCCAGCTGATAGGCCACAGGTCGTACCCTTTCCAAAATTTGGAAGGGTCCACAGAACCTGGGAGCCAACCTGGCACAAGAGATCCACTACAAGGTACTCCCCTTGGGTTTGATCCTTATGTACACATGGTCTCCCACTTCAAATTCCCAATAAGACCTCTTTTTATGTGCATAGATCTTTTGATGATCTTGTGCAGCCTTCATATTTTGTCTTACCTTCTTTACTTCCAATTATATTTCAAAAAAAGTCTCGGGTCCCAACATTAATTTTGTTTCAGGGCTGCTCCAATTTATGGATGTGTGACACTGCCTCCCATACAAGGCCTCAAAAGGAATCATTTTTAGGGACTCCTAGTAACCGTTGTTGTAAGAAAATTCAATGAGATGCAAATATTCCTCCCATTTGGTTGGTTGTTGCATCACATACATGTGCAACATGTCTTCCAACACTTGGTTTACTCGCTCTGTTTTCCCATCAGTCTTGGGATGATACATTGTACTAAATTTTATTTGGGTCTCAAAACCTGTAAACAATGTCTTCCAGATCGCTAAGATAAACTTAACATCACTATCTGAGATAATTGTCTTCGAAATTCCATGCAGCTTGAAAATTTCCTTCATGAATATGCATGCTCTCTGTACGGTCTTGTAAGTAGACTGCATAGGTATAAAATGTGCATATTTACTCAATCTGTCCACTACCACCATGATGGAGTCATTTTTCCTTTTTGTTCGTAGTAAGCCTGTAATGAAGTCTAGGGAGATGACCTCCCACTTCCATTCAGGTATCGATAGGGGCTGCAACAATACCGCAGGATGTTGACGCTCCACCTTTACCTGCTGACACTCCAAACATTTACTTAAATACTCAACAATGTTCTTACACGTACCAGGCCAGAAGTATACCTTTCTAATTGCAGTCAACATTTTCTGGTATCCTGGGTGACCTACGTAATTGTTGTGATGGTACTCATTCATTATCAGCTCTTTTAGATCCACGTGGTTACGCACATGCACTTTACCTCTAAAAGTTAGCATCTAATATTCATTTATTCCATACTCATATCTACTTCCTTGCTTTCTAGTTTCTTTCATTTGTTGCCATAAAAATAGATACCCTGGATCTTTTTGTGCTTCTTCCCTCACTTGTTTCAAAAATTTACTTTCCAATTGATATAATACAACTCATATATACCATGTAGTTTTCTACTTAAAGCATCAGCTACCCAATTTGCCTTACCTTTCACGTGCTGAATATCCATATCAAACTCACTTAGGAAGGCATTCCATCTTGCCCGTCTAGAGTTTAAATCAGCTTGCTTAAAGTAACTAGTTAAACTGCTATGATATGTTTTTAACACAAACTGTTTACCCAACAAGTAGTGTCTCCATATCCAGAGTGCATGTACTACTACTTTTAGTTCCAGATCATAGGCTAAGTACCTTTGTTCATGCTCTTTTAACTTTCTTGACTCATATTCCACTACGTTGCCTTCTTATGATAAAACTTCCCCGACACCCTCTTTCCTTGCATCCGTACAAACTTCAAATTCTTTGTTGGGGTCAGCTACCCTCAACACGGGTGCAGTGGTAAAAAGTTTTTTAAGTATTTCAAAACTGTTTTGGCACTCAATAGTCCATTTGAAGACTTTTCATTTCCTTTGCAAAGAGGTAATGGGAAAAGAAATTCTAGAAAATCCTTTAATAAATATTTGATAGTATCCAACTAATCCCATAAAGGATCGAATGTCTTCCAAATTCTGGGCAATTTCCATTCCATGATTTTCTTAATCTTTTCTGGATCAACAGAAATTCCTTCTGCTAAAATAACATGGCCCAAATACTGGATTTCTGTTTTAAATAAATCACATTTGCCGAACTTAGCGTACAACTAGCATTTTCTTAACATTTCCAGCACAATCCTCAAATTCTCTTTGTGCTCTTCCTAGCTTTTATAATAAATTAGAATATCATCTTTAAATATGAGTACAAAACTATCCAGAAAAGGATGAAAGATCCCATGAATTAACCTCATAGAGGTTTCCGGTACATTTGTTAACTTGAAGGGTAATACCACAAATTCATAATGCATGTACCTAGTATGGAATGTTGTCTTACAAATGTCTTCATCCTTTATTCGAATATGGTGATATCCAAATCTTAAATTGATTTTAGAAAACTTTGTGGCTCCCTTCACTTGATCAAACAAATCATTAATTCTTGGTAAAGGGTAATTATTCTTGACTATTAGCTTGTTAAGTTGTCTATAATCCATGCACATTCACATAGTCCCATCCTTCTTCTTTATGAACAGCATTGGTGCTCCCCAAGGGGACACACTTGGATGAATGTAGCCCTTGTTTAGTATTTCCTATAACTACATTTTCAGCTCTGTTATCTCTAGCACACTCATTCTGTACGGAGGCTTTGACACGGGAGAAGCTCTCGACATTAACTCTATGGTGAATTCAATGTCTCTCCTTGGTGGTAATCCACGAATATTTTCTAGAAAGACATCCATAAAATCTTGCACCATAGGTATATTTTCAATCATAGGTGTTTTTTCCTTGGAATCAACATATCCTACTTGAATAGTATAAATCTAGCGTCCCTTCCTTATACATTTATTCATTTGGGATGTTGTAATTGGTCATAGCTGTAATAGCTTCTTGACTCCCTATATCTCCTTGTGTATTCAATCTTGTATTCTTGAATATATAACCTTTTCCTTACAATCCAATAAGGTCGAATGTTTTTCTAGCCAATCCATGCCCAAAAAAACATCATAGGACCCTAATGGCAGTATATTCAAATACACATTCAACTGTTGTTCTTCAATTTCTAATATACAGTTTGATATCTTAGCAGTCACTTTTCTTTTTGCTCCTATGGCTAGCTGTACCAGCCATGCGTTTTTAAATTTTTGTTCTTTTAATTTACACATTTCCACTATCTCGGGACTAACATAACTCAAACCTGCACCTGGATCTACCAAAATAGAAATAGATTGAGAAAGTAATTTACCTTCCAACTCGATCATCATTGGTTGATAATCTACCTATCAGTCTTCCAATGTCGCGTTGATAAGAGGAATGTTTCATGCCACATCGCCAACTGTAGAAGCCTCCTACAAGTTTGCAACTGTGTCATTCCTTGCTCGTTGTGGACATTTTTTGTAGTAGTGTGCTTCACCATACCCCCAACACTGTAGAGGCGGCTTGGTCACATGTCCGTGCTCAAGCTTGTTGGATGCTTTTGTAGGCTTTTCTTCTGCTGGCCATCGGGTCCTCTGGTGATATCTACCAAATTGTTTAGTGATAGGATTCCGGGTAGAATTTTTAAAGCTACTGCTTTTGAATCCTTTGAAGTTGGAGTTTCTTTTATGTCCTTTCCTTAGCTGTCAACTTTTTCCAACCTCTCCCTTAGCCTTGGATTGCTGATAGCACATTCGTTCCTTAAGAATACCTTCATCCATGGTTTTGGTATTAGCAAACTCAATACGCTCTTTCATATGGGTTGGCAGGCTACTCAGAAATATTTGTACCTTAGCCTTTTCCTCTCGAAGATATGGAACATATCGTAATAGGGAAGTGAACTTAGTGATATATTCATCCATAGTCATCTACCCCAGCCTTCAGTCATGAAATTATTTAGCTTTCTCGTCATAGAAACGTTCTGTCAAATACTTGTCTTTAAAGTATTGGTGGAAAGTTTCGAAGTTGACATCTTGTTCATCAATGCTGCAAACATTCTTCACTTATTCCCACAATAGAGTGGACTTTTCCCTTAGCTAGTATATGGCTAATCTGGCCTTCAGGTTGCTACTGTACTTGTACCTGAAAGTACTTGTTCATGTTTATTAACCAAGCTTCCGCCACTTCCTCAGCTTTACCCTCAAATGTTGGTGGCTTTATTTTTCGAAATTCTCCCTGAAGTTTTAGTTTCTGACCTCTTGCTGATCTGAAAATTTTCCAGATTCTTCTTCATGGTAATTTTTTTTCTTGTTACTTCTCTTGGATGAGCGTATTTCCACTCTGTCAGTGGTGTTGTCCCTTATTAGTTGTTCATCACCCTCTTGCATGCCCCTGTTAGTACTAGGGTGTTCCACTTCTTGATTTTGTTTATCTGATAAAATTTTAGTATCTTCTCTTGTTCCTGCATCAATTGTTTTTTATCACTCCGCACTCAAATTATTTATTCCTGCAGCTGCTATATTGTGTTCAACATCAAACTGTTTTGACACTGCTGTTCCTCCAAGAGTCTACTAGTTTGCTGGTGCTGATCAATACTCAACTGAACCTACATCTCAGAGTTCACAACTGGTTCTGCTTGGGGTTCCCTGATATCTTGAGGTGGTTGTTACGTTGTTCCCTTTCTCATGTTGTTCCTGATATGCTTCTAAACTCTGTTCATCATCTTTCAAACAACATGATTTTTTAGTTGACCCTTATGGTCCCGGCATAGGAACGCTGCTCTGATACCACTTGTAACACTCACCATTCATATTTACTATAGGATAATAAAAAAATAATAATTATCACTACATAAACTAATGCATCACATTGTATATACAATAATTCAAATTTGCACCTTGAAACTAAATAGCTGTTAAATTAATTCAGAATGATATTAAATGGTGTCACCACCACTATCAACTCAATGTACTGCTCATTTATATGCACACAAAAAAACTCTTTTGGGTTGACACAAGTAATCATTCTATTCTAAGTTACATGCTAGCTTTGCATGATATTTCCACCATATTAATAACTGTACTTAATGGAGTTAATAACACTGACACCGTGATTTTACTATGGATCGGGTTAAGTCCTTTTGAGGCCATCTGGCCTACCTCTCACCATCTGATCTTCTTTATGTGGATCAAGGGTGGAGAGGCTTGGCAAGAAGGGTATCGGGTATAACCCGTGTCCCTAATAGCTCTAATCCATTTTGGTTGAAGAAGGTGTTCAAACCCTACTCTGTTGTGTCTCCAGAGCTTTTATCATGGTAGTTTCAAGTTTTGGCTCTTAATAATTTCCATTACTGCTTGCCCTGACTGCCTCTACGATGAATTTCTACTCTTCTTTTTACGAAGATCCCAGAGGCCATCTCTGCGCGACTTCCAAGCATACTGGTGTGGTGAAGGAACTCAGATCCATCAAATTCATTGCCAATTCTATACACACTCACCACTATGCTCATGGGTTCCTACTTTAACACAGGTAGAAAAAAAATAAACTCACTATTCCTTGCACATTAAGCAGTTTCACTGTTATCTTTTAAAAACCCTTTAAAGCTTTTTCCTTCTGGCCTTAATTAACCAAACTACTTCCATCATTTCACATTTTCTTTCTCTCCAGTAAGGAGAAACATTCCCAATTTTAGAGTTTTCTTTTCGTCTTTTAGGTAATTTATGGTTAATTTCTCTATGCCCTCTTTCACAGAGTAATGTGCTATATTTTGGTTTTGTATTTTACAGGTTTAAGAATATTTATTTGTTCATATTGCAGGTAAGTCATCCTACTCTCAAACGAGACTGTGCATTGAATCTCTTTCATGGTTCACTACTGAAGCATTGGTTTTTTGTTCCTCCTGATCAAATACAGGTACCCATTCAATGAAGTCATGCCTACTGGCAAGCTTTTCAGGCGTATTTAGTCTAGGGTTTTTACTATTTTAAAATTCAAGATGCCTGACATATGCACACATGTAATTTCAAAATATCTTTCAGTTATAAAGACCAGGGAACTTTGTAGTATTTATGTTTATGTGAATAAGGTATTCTTCCTTTAATCTTGGAAGCTCTTTTGCTAAGTTCCATACTCACTCGACTGAACATTTATTTTGTTCTTTGGGTAATATGTTACTAGTTTTACATTTTGCGGTTTCACCCAGTATATTGTCATTTGCCATTGTTTACTTCATTTAAATAGACGTTATATACTGGTTATTGTTCCTCTATCGTTTTTTTTTTATAGGTTCCCTATTCTGGAATTTACGTTTTTTTTTTTTTGAAAAGAGAGAGATGCTAAATCCGAGAGTTAGTTTTCTTTTTTCTTTTGTTTATGCATGTGTATATAAAGTTTATTTATCTCAGATGTTATGTTTACTGGAAAGGTATATTTTTCTATGTTAAAGGAATACATTCCAGGTTTTAGCTTCTTGCACTGCAATGGGTTTTTATTTCTTATTAGCTTCGCATAAACACAGTTCTACATATTAGCTTTGGGTGACCGGACCACCCTGCATTTGTCCGTGTATAGCTTACCTGAGGAGGAAACAATGTGCAGTGGAACCCTCAGTTCTAGATGCTAACATATTTCTTTCACCCATACAACAATACTGTTTTAATTCCTTCAAATATTCTAGTCAATAATATTTTGAAAATAGAATCCGTTTACTGTATTTAAGGCTACTTTATTTTGGCAGTTAAATTCTAGGGTTCCAGTATTTTAAATCTGTTCACTCCAGATTTACTTTACAATATTTTGTAACATATATCAATAAACTCATTCTGGAAAGAAAGTAGATCCAGTTCTCTACACTATATACTGTTAAGCCTATTTTGTTTTCTATACAATATCAGATTCATTAACCGAGAGGACATTACCCGAGTTTTTTTTTTTTTTTTTTTTGATATGAAAATACAGGCTTAAGTTTTTTATGATTCCCAGAGTTAATTACAAAATGGATTTTAATCCCATAATAAAAGAAAATAAAGGTACAATAGCATTCCTCTGGACTCATAAATTAGACAGTAATCATACAATTTAAATCTTTATACATTTAGTAAAGGATTAAATTTCCTATAATCATTTAATCATTAGAAGAAGTCAATTTCCTATTCAGAACAGATAAAACATCTATAAATAATTTTTAAATAGAATTCCACTGAATATTTCTAAATACTAAACTTGCACTTATACTAATCTGTGTTATGAAATTCATAGTTGTGTAGCTGTGGTCCTCCCAACCATCAAGAGAGGAAATTACGTCATCTTCTTGCTATTGTGACCTCAGGATGCCTAGTCGAGTCAGCGCCAGAAATTATTTTCAGGATTTTCTGAGTGTGTTTCCACTGGTCTCTACTAGCTCTAGAAAATCCACACTCCTCCTTCAACCAAGAACAAAACCCCTACTCCTCACCGGGATCCGTCTCTTATCCGCAGAGGAGCAAGTAACTGTTTCCAACTGTCCCCAACCACTTTCCAGTTCTTGGAAAACATTTACCATCAACTTTTACTTTTATTAAGTTAATTCTCATAGTTGATTTATTATTCATAATTAATTACCAATGAAAATAACTTTTCAGTCAAATAATAATAATTCAAGTCTTTTTTCCTCAAACAATAATAAAAATTGTCTTTTAACTAGTTAACAACTAGTTATCTTTAATGAAGCTATCATATTTTATTTCAAAAATGATGTATACTACTTGGAATAAAAAATGTAAAGAAAATTACAAATCAAATAAAAGTGAAATAAAAAAAATTAATGAAATTTTGTATAGACAAAATAAACATTGTGCTATGAAAAAATATCCCAAGAATTCAATTTAAGAAGTTGTTGCTAATGAAGAAATTGGATTTATGTTAACTTATGCACATTCGATCTTAACACCTTGTTAACTCAAACAAATAAATACATTGGCTCTGACACTGAATTTTGCAAAAAATCAAAAGGAGAAGCACAATATCAATTCGAAAATAAAGCTAATAAAAGAATCTTGATTTCACACTTTCTGTAGATGGAGGAAAAATAATAATTCTTCATATTAGAAAGTAAATCAACAAGAGTACAAGTAAATCTTGAATAAATTTTTAACTATTCTGAAATTTTGAAAATTTTCAAAATTTCAGAATAGTTAAAAATTTATTCAAGATTAGTTCAATAACTTTTCAAAATTTGACATCTATTAAACATTGGTTCAATAAAGTCTTCAACGGTATTTCAAAATATCAAATTATTAACCAATAAAGCAGTTTAAAAGAGAATAGTAACTAGATGGAACAATAACACTAGAACAGTAACACTAGAAGAAGTTCATCCTTGAGTGGTTGACGAGGATCATGAAAACTAGTTGAAAAAATCCCACTAAGAATCAAATTTGAGAAGACTATCTAACTCGATAGGAGACTCTGTATGAATGATCACTGGACATGACACAACACGATGTTCCAGCACAACCAATAACTAAATAATCTATTCGTTTAGGACCTTTTTGCTTCGATACTCACTGAATGGTTCGATGAGAAAATACCATATTTTATTGATGTTGACAGATGATAATTTATCAACTCGGTTCTTGAATTCTTGTCTATTTTAATATACTTCTAGTTTTGATTTTTCAGCTTAAAGAAAAGCACCATTTGTTTATACGATTGGAATTTTAGTATGTTTCAGCGACCATATAGTCGATTGGAAAAGAGAGTATCGGAGCCTTTTTGCATCTTGTACCATTAGTTTTAGGATGTGAAACTAAACTTTCCATGAATGTGTTACACCAAAATTTTGAAACTTGCTAATAATGGGTAGGTAAGAGGTATTCTTATCTGGATCCCATTGTGACCGCAATAATTCTTTATGTGTTTTCATTGAATCACCAAATATATTTTTCCTGTGACAAAACTCATTGATTAAAACATCGACTTATTTTTCCATGGTATGCATTTTTTCTATATGATCAAAGAACCACTCCTATTCATGATTATTCCTTTAATTATTAGTGACTTCCTTGTCTTTGAATTTTGTTAGGTAAATTACACTAGCTTCCACAACTTCTATTCTTTGCAAGAAGTGCATGACTTGATCATATTTCTACTTTATGTCTGCCTCTAAGGTACTTTTGATGCATATTTATGTAGGAATGAAATGAAATAAACATAAAAAAAAAAAGATAGAGCTACAATGAAAAAATAACTTTAATTTATTACTAAAAAAGTAATGAAAATTGTTACAAGAAAAATGGAAATAAACTAGTTCAGGTGATTGTAGGTTATATTTGAGAAGAAATGTTGAGGCTACATGCATTATGAACTGTGTTACAACCATGATTGTAGGCTTGTTTATTATTGAGAAATAATGGAAAACCATAAACATCCAAAAACCTAACCCTAGGAGATGAAGCACAAAAACTTTGTCAGCGCTCTTGAGGTAAATTGCGACATCAAATTCCTAGGGTCGTAACATTGGCATACAATATTCATTTCACATGTATGATATCTCGTTAGAAACATTTGTCCGGTGAATAAAAATTTCAACTAAAAACCCTAGCCATTTGTTATGAGTTTCCTATTTTTCCAAAAAGAACATTATTCAGGCACTCAAAAGGCTCTGGAAGTTCAAGACCTGAAAAAATTACAAAAAATATTAACTTGTGCTACAATTAAGAAAATTGAAAGAAACTATGGTTGGGGTCCAAGGGGAATAGGAAGGTGGCCACCAATATCTGCCTAGATCAATCTCTCGCCTCAAGAAGTAATGGTGCCCATTACGTTGAGTGCCTCCATGAGATAGAAAAACTTATTTCATTCATTATAAACATCAACATCTTATTTTTAAGTTTGACCTCCTTAATTATAGACAAAAGAATAATCTCCAAATATTTCTCATCATTCGCACTTCTTAATAGAGTCCCTCTCAGGCCAATTTTTGTATCATCCATGATCACTTTTCATTTCTGCTCTTCGAAGGATCAAATAACTTGGAAGAAAGGTGGGTAAATAAGGGCATGTGAGACTTGCGGACGAATGACTAGAAATAGCTCTAGGAAAACCGCAATCAATGAAGTAATGAGCATGTTCATTCCTCCATCTCAAATTCCTTTAAAATATATCATAATCAACCCCTGCAAAAGGGTCCTATTATAGTTTTTTCTAGACATTTTGTTTTTCCATTACGTCTACATTTATCTCTATTTCACAACCCATTTTTTTTTATAATTTCCCATAATTAAGATCCAGGGTAACCTCTTATTATACATGATTTTCTAAATTTATACCTTGAACATTATATATAACAGTTAGTTTGCTTTTAATTTCGTATATTTATATTTATATAAATAATCTTTAAAAATAACAATGCAATTCTATTTATTTCAAATTCCATCATAATTAATATAATTTGATAACACACACACACACACACACACACACACACACATCCGAAAGATTAGTTGATCATTAATTTTGCATTATTTTTTATTGCAATAAAGATTATAGCGTTATTTTAATAAATTAACATCTTTATTTTTATGTTATTTTCGAAATTTATTTATTTGTTTTATTATTATTTAATTTATTATATATTTTATGAGAAGAGAGTTTTTCCATTCCACGATCAATTTCTTCTATCAATTTAAAACAATAAATAAATAAATAAATATCAATATATTATAAAATAAAATAAAACAAGTGTTTATCTAATATTTTATATTAATAAATAAATAAATGTTCAATTATCTAATATATATTATTTTTATAAATTAAAAAAATAACATAAAAAATAAATCAAATAAAAAAATCCATTTTAAACCAATAAAATATGATTAAGTGTTTTGTAACTAAATTCAATAATTTAAATTAATCATAAATGGTAGATGAAATAAAGAATAAATTATTTATTTATTTATTTTAAATAAAAAAATTAAAGAGGTGTTTTTCCTCCAAGTCACTAAAAAATTCTTTGTTTCCCATCATATCCAAGTACCACACACTACCCATCATTGTGTTCACCATGCATACGATAAGGGTGAAATCAAGATTTAATTGTGAAGCCAAGGATTCACCTTCCACTCCTCTAAACATATTCTTACTTGTCTTGTTGTGTGGACATTTCATGGCATAATTCCAAAATTCATGACATTTGAAGCATTTTATTTTGGAAATGTCCTTCTTCTTTCCCCCTTTACTGACCTCTCGTTTGGATTGGGATTTCTTCCCTTTCCACTTCTTTTCCTTTCCATCCAAAACATATTTATCCTCATCCTCATACTTGGATGAGGTCCCATCTCTATGGTTCCACCTTATCTCCTCCAGGCCCAAATCATACCATAAGTGTTCCCATTTTGGTAGTGTCTCCCTCTCGTTCATCGAATCTTGGTAGTTGTTCCAACTTTTAGGAAGGCCTATAAGGGATAGATCATGAGATCATCCTCTAAACTAGTGACCCCAACTCCTCCAATTTCATCACAATATTGTGTAAACCTGCTTAGGTATCGCTGAATAGAATCATTCTTCTGCATATTCATATTTCAAAACTTATCTTTGAGCACCATTTTCATGTGGTTGCTACTGTTCTGTAACAACTATGTTAATGATTACCACATTGCATACAGGGTTTATTTCACATGGATATTGGATACAATGTGATCCTTTACTCCCTCCAATATGATTATCCTCACCTTGGCTACGAAATTCCTCCATTTTGCTAGATCCTTAATGCCAATTAATCATGGTTTTCGAATTTTTTTCTCGAAAAATTCCTTCAACCCATTGTGCTCTAGTATCGCCTACATGTAGTCCTTCCAAGAAACAAATTTTGAGATTCCCTCAATAGCATACTCAAGCCTTAGACAATAGAAACCCATCCTCCTAGCTATGAAGAATTGATCCTGCAAATTCGATCATCCTACAATAACAACTTCGAATTATTTTCTCTATTCTAAATCCTTCTTTGATACCATGTATAAATTTAATGTGTACATATGAAAATAGTAATGAAACTTACTAAAATACAAGACTCAAATCTACTAGACTCATCTGTGAAATTCAATTCATGATCATGAGAAGGAATCATGGAAATGCATCAATATTGAACACACACACATAAAGATTTATCTAGGATAAATAAATTTCTCAAAACCCCTTCCTATCTGTATTGCATTAATCAAAGAATAGAGATGTAATTAATTTCTTTCTAAAGCCTAAGATACATTTTCAAGTGTAAAATCTATCTCTTTACCTGATTGACTGAATCTGGCCAATACTTAGAAAATTTTATGGTCCTCCAAGCTCCAAGTTTCTTTCATTTTTCCTTGAGGGATTAGGCCCCTATTTTTAGGAATTTTTCTCCAAGTAATTTCCCAGTTCATATAGGCTCATCCTCTAACTTCATGCACCACCTTGACACCTTGGAATATTCTACAATTGATAGTAACGAGCTTGGAATCTCCATCTCAAATAGGCAACTTGAATTTTCCACATAAAAAACTATTATGGTTTGATTCCTCATTTAAATGGTTGATCATTGAGTTGTCACTGAGTCACAATCAATTTTTGGGCCTTCCACTAGTTCCTCTAATAATTGGAACTAGTTTAACTAAAAATAACTCAATTTAACTGATTTAAGTTAATAGAAATTATCAATCACACACACTAAACTAAACTCATGTCTTACAACTCAAATTATCTAACCTATCTGGGTGAAACAAACCATTTCACTGAAGTAAAGTCACCAATGTTGTCTAGTTAAATGGAAATTCAAAATTTCTCTCTAGTTTGACCAACCGAAGTCAAATTGAGATATTTTTGCTGCATTTTCAACAAGTGACAAAGATTCCATTTTAACTAAATTTGGAAGGAATTGTTTTTTTTTCTTGGCACTCAATTAGCTGATAGTTCATCTTGGCATCCTCAATATAACGAGAAAACTAAGATAGTGAACAAATTTGTGGAAGGATATCTTCGTTGTTTTGTATCTTGTAAACAAACACAATGGGTTAACTGATTACCTCTAGTTGAATGGTGGTATAACACTTCCTTCTATACTACAACAAAAAAAACCCTAATTATGGAAATTTATGGATATCATCCACCATCCATCACATCACTTTTAAGAGAAAATTATAAGGTTCAAGAAGTGGAAGATCACATCGAGCATTAACAACAATTTCTCCAACTCTTAAAGGATAACCTCACTCTGGAAAAAAATCGAATGAAACAAAAGGCATATCAACATCGCAGTGAAAGAAATTTTGATGTAGGTAAGTTGGTAGTTTTACTACTACAACCATAAAAAAAATGCCCCTAAATCAAGCTAAGACTAATAATAAATTATCACCCAAGTACTATGGTCCTTACAAGGTGCTGCAGAAGATTGGTACTATGGCATAAAAATTGGGTTTGCCTCCATCTTCCCGATTACACCCAACTTTCCATGTTTCATGCTTAAATAAGGTTATTAGTGACAAGCTTTAAGTTTAAATAGTGTTTCCGGAACTTGACGAAGAAGGAAAATTCATTTTTGAGCATGAAGTAGTCATCGACACAAGAACCCAAAAACTACGAAATTGATTAATTTGAGAGTGTCTCATGAAGTGGAAGAGCTTACTCGCTAAATATTCCATATGGTACGGTGAAAATTTTATACAAAAGCATCCATAACTACTTGAGTGTTGAGGAAAACATTTTTTTTTAAGGAGAGGGACATGTTATCTCCCTATAATACTAGTGTATCCCCTTTATTTTTATTGTTATTGTATCCCCATATTGTTATTATTGTGGCCATGTACCCCACATGTTATTATTGTTATGCACCATAGAAGCCCACTATTATTATTGTTGTGTCCTTAAATTATTATTGTTATGTAGGCTCTGGTTATATTTTGGCCCCTAAACTCATATATATACCAAGGAGGTCCTATCATTTGTATCATCCAATAATGGTTCATTTTTTTGATGTAAAGGAGGTTTCCCCCTCGAAGAGGATATTTTTCAAGTCGTTGATCTACCTTTTCTTCTATTTTGTGAGTTTAATAATAGGAAATATACATCCCTTACTCCATAAAGGTTCTACGATACTCTATAAGAGCCTCCACAAATGTATATTGAATAGATATGCTTATGAAAGAAATTTTGCACCTTTTGAAATTTGAAAAATATTTCTTGTCAGTATTATTGTGGGTGTGAGTTCATTCAACTTGGGTTTGAATTTGTGAATATAGTGGCACAAATAAAATACAAAAGTTTAAACCCCTAATTTAATCAATCATTTGGAGTGACACTCGCCATGAAACCACTAGAATTTATTTATGTAGCCCATTTAAATACATTCCAACAATATTTCTCAAATCATAACTAATGGCCAGCATATTTATATGTTTTTATTTCTAACTTATGCAATTATAAAATGATATATTTATAACAAAAAGAATAAAATATGGAACCTAGAACCTTTTAGTTATATTCATAAATTATTAGTTGTTGTACAAATTATTGTTAAGCTACGGGGATATATAAGACTCAACTCCACCATCAACAAACGTTTCCATACACCATACTTTCATGATCTAGAGAACTAAGAAATATAATCACATTCTATAGGGAAGTTTACATTTATTTCAGAGATAAATTGTTATAGGAGGTGTGTAAAAAATATTAATTTTCTCTGACAATGTAATTAGTCACCCCTACAAACACTTTCTCTAATCATTGTCACCCGTTCACACATGCAATCTTCAATCACATTGTCACTTATGCAAATAAGAAAAACTAGATCCATCTTGATCCTCGACCCTCTGAGTATGCAAAATTGAAGCTCTCATCTACTTCAATAATGTCAACTTGTCCTTAATCTACTAATTGTACGAATTCCTTCACTTGGTCTCTAAGGAGTGACAGAGGATATTTATGCACAACCTCCAACCTAGTCGATTTCCATGCATAAATTCTAATAGTGTTGATATGCGTATAGAATGATGAATTTCTCTAATTGATTTCACCATTTGTGACCTCAATAATTATTTCTCTTATGCGTCACTACAATACCGCCAATTTCCTTTTTCCCTAATCGCTTATAATTGGTATTTTTTGTCCCACACTACTAAGAATTTCTCTTGCCTTATATGATTGGAAATTTGATTTATAAGTCTCTCCTCACAGTTGCTGATTCTATGATTTGATTTTCATTGAGGCAAAAAATCTAAATAATCAAATATTTTTTGAGGAAGTTTAATGTTTCTGTTATAATGGAATTTTTAGTTTCACTTCCTTCCCACAAGTTTGCAAATTGGTGTAAATATACTCTGCGATCTAGTTGTAACTTGATTGTGGCCCTTGTGTTTAACACCCTCATCCCACATATACATAAGAAACTAACCAACTAGGGTAAAAATTTGACAAAGAGTTACTATGATTAGATTCAACCTCCTAGATGACCTTAAGGAAGTGGAACTGACGAAAACATACCAAACAAAATTCCAAATTAGCAACAAAACTCCTAGGAGCTAACCCAACCACTGAGGCCTCTAACCCCTCGTTCCCGCTGATATTTCATGAAGAAAAACCCCTAGAAACATGTACAGGCCTGCATCCATGCATTTGGGAAGCTCTGGACACATGCATTAGCCTACATGTCTACATCCATGGAATAAATTTCCCATAATTATGCTTGCGTCCACGAGATTTAAGGTACTTTTTTAGGCCCATAGCCCAGGCTAATTCCTAGAACTCAATGACAAGTTCAGGAATGAAATAACATAGTGAAACTATGCTTCTAAATAAATTATTCTAACAAAGATTTCAACGGACCCCTACTAGACATGATAGGAATTTCATAAAACATGTCACAAATATCTAAGCTATAGGTGTAGGTAATAGATCTGAGCATAGGGTTCTCATGCTTATCTGAGAATCGACAAGAACCATGGCTGGTAGATCACATTAAATGCATTATAGTCTACTTAGGCATATATACATTATTCATTCAATTTCGAATTAAAACATGATGTGAGTCAAACTTCATCACCATCATAAAACTCACTCATAATGAGCATATCATCAACCTAAATAACCAACACCTAATAGCCATATAATACATAAAATAACAAGCATAATTACCCATCAATAGAAGGGGAAATAGCTCTTATTTCCATAATAAAAATGCAACCAAGTCTGGTACTTCCACATTCCACCTGACCATGGTTGAGCCAAATCTCTCTTCATCCAATCACCCCCATGCCATATTCGAAGCATGAATGTGAGATATCACAAACCAAATCCATCAAAAACAAATAAGTGCTTCGAGAGGCCAAACCACCTCAACCCTCAACTAATGAATCCACCTCACGACCAAACATCACAACCATCACAGATTGATATCTACCCAAGTTGCGTTCTAAGGCAACCCACTGTTCGTTCCAACTAGGGCTTCCAGGACTAGAAACTCAACCCCGAATGTTACATGCATTACAGATTATTTTTCGACTAGGGCTTTTAGGACTAGTAACTCAACCCACCTAGATATTCCAGAGCATTTTTCAAACCAAGGCTTCCATGACTAGTAACTCAATCCACAATTGTCTGCTAGGTTTTCAGAGTGTTTTTACAACCAATGTTTCTAGGATCTAATAACTCAACTCATAACTAAAGGAATCACGAGAACCAACCAAAAGCAAAACAATGAAAATGAACCCACAACGCCATGGATATCCAATAAATGGAAAGTCTAGGAAAATCCACTATAAATCTAGGCAATACTCCATGTGAATGATATATCATTACGAAGAAACCACATGCATACACTATGCATGCAAAACTAGTGAGGAAAACATACATGAAACTTAGTACCTACAAATAAATATAGCTGCAGTCATTGATCTTGATGTCCTCTTGCACTTTCCTGCTCTTTGTTTGTCTTATTCCTCGAAAACTCCATTTATGCCACAGTCTCCAAGAGTGCTCCAAGAAAACTCGAAGTATCCAAGAGTATGAGAGAGAGAGAGAGAATAGAATGAGAGCCATAAGTGTGAGCAAAAACTTGCCAATTGATCCTCATAACCCTTTTATTAATGAGGCCACTATTTTCTTCATTTTCCAATATTTTCCTTCACTTTCCTTCTCACATGCAACCTGTGAGCTTTCACCTTCCTTTTCTCTTATTTTCCATTATTTTCATAAATAAAATGCAAATTAATGCCTCATCCATTTCCAAATCATTTTCCATTTTCCTTTATACATAATAACCAAAATGAACACCTACCTAGATGTTTTTTCCCACCATTCAACTTGGAATACACGTCCCATGACCTTTCTCTTCTATATTTTTACATGGATTTTTAACTAGAGTTGTTACACTGGGTAGTGACAACCACAAGGTAAACAATGAGATGCCCACTCTATGTTCATGCAATATTGGGTTCTACAGTTAATTGATATGGTTACGAATAGCATATCAATATCTCCTTATTTTAGTTGGAATTCCCACAAAATCCTTGCCCCTAGACACGTGAATGAGCCCATCACACTCGATGTCAGCTTGTTACTAATATATGATGAAACAATTTCATCATGAAATTTTGGTCATAGAACCACCCACTCAACCACTGTTTTGGCATTCACACACCCTCAATGTCTCTTGCAAATTTATATTTAAAATGGTGCATTCGTTTCGGGAAACTAGAATTATTTTGCACATGAAATAATCCTAATACTCTAAGAATTTTTGTTATTGGCAAAGAAAATATCATCCCTGGTTATTAACTGCAAACTCGACCCTAAACTAATGTGTCCACTCAGTAAAAAAAATATTCCTTCCAAAATATTATTGGAGCTTTATCATATAACTGGACTTGTTTCGACCTTTTATAGATATGAAAAGATGTTTCAACCTTTAAATGGTGAACTAGACCTCTTTAATAAACCCTTGGGATGAGGGTTTATTCTTTTGTATTTCGCTCCAACACTTGCAACAAATATGGTCTAGAAATTTTGTCAAGAAAACCTCAGAATGGCAAGAAAATCCATCTTTGAAACCAGTGTAATATCTTGTCTTGAAAATTCTTCTAAACATAGTAGGTATTTTGTTTCGGAAATTTTTTTTTCACAAAATACATGCAAACCCCTTATATTTGCAGGGCGATATATTTAAATTAGCAAAAATACTTGTGAACACATACCAACTCCATAAAAATGGAAACAATAAACTCAAATTTATTTGTTATATTATAGGAGAAATATTAAATTCCAACACTATAGTTGATATAATAACTGAGAAGACCTTGAAAAATATTGTTGCAATGCTAACCCGACCACAAAACTGTAACTAAAAATATCACCCAAATGGGAGTTGTATGTGATCCTTGCTCTAATGCACAAACTTCTATTTTCTATATCATCTCCTAAATATCGACTAAATTACCATGATATTGTTGGGTGAAACATCCTCAAGAGTGTTAGGGTTTTTTCCAACACAATAACAAAACCAAGGGTTTCATCACTAGGGCTATAGAAGTTGGGAACTAGTTTCTGCATACCTCACCAAAGACAACATGCATGAATCTAAGATGTCCTCAAAAGGTATCCTCCTCTTCTTTTATAGATCTCATGGACCCCTCTAGAAGCCTTTACTGTATTATTTTTTTAATCACTTAGTACATTTTCCTCCCTTCTAATTAATTAAAATACCCTTTTAATTCATGAAAATTGTAAATGAACCATGATCTCTCCTTAAGCCACTGAACGTCACTTCCCACCATCTCATCATGTATATATTCTTGTTTTGATTCTAACAATGCATTACATTAAGGTGTTCCATCAAGTATTCCTCCCAGAATTCCACCTTAAGCGTAATTAACAGAGTTAGGCTCAATAATAACCCCATTTTTCGAAAGTTGTTGGAATGCAACAGAACAAAATAAAATTTATGGGGATGATGAAATATGCCAAGAAAATGGCATCAGATCCAAAAAAACTCTTCAAAAGCCCATAAATCCGCTCCAGAAGCCTCAGGGCACACTCATAGAGAAAATCTACTCCTATGACCTAACTTTCTCCAACCTTGGAAGTCCATCCTGACCATGCTCTAAGGGAAACCAGAAAAGGGAACATGACAACCCGCAAAGGTACACATTCTCCCTCCATATCTTTCTATATATCTCTCCCATCCTCTTCCTTTGTCTCTCTCTCTCTCTCTCTCACTCTTCTCCGTTTATCTTCCTCTCTTCCAATTTTTTCCCCGTCTCCATCCTTCTCTCCCACTTTCCTCCCACTTTCCTACCCGCCTCACTCTCTTTTTTTCTCTTCCATGTGACACCCTCTATCCCTCTCCAAATATCTCTTTATATGTATTTATTCTTCCCTCCCTCTCTCTCCTTCTCCAACTCGATCTCTCTCTCCCTCACTTTCTCCTTCTCTCACTTAAGTGTGCTCTCTCATCCTTCCTCTCTCTAACATTCTCTCCCACCTCCCTATATCTATCCCATGCCTACCACTCTCTCTCTCCACCCTCAAACTCCGTCACTATCTCTCTCCCTTTCTCCTTCCATCTCTCTCTCTCATCCTTTCTTCAAACTCCATCTTTGTGTCGCCCTCTCTCTCTCTCTCTCTTTATATTCTCTTTTTGTGCTTCTCTCTCTCCTCTCCCTTTCTCTCTCTTATCTTCTCTTATCTTCTCTCCCCCACTCTCTCTTTTCCTTGCCCTTGTTACTCCCTCTCTCTCTGATCCTCTATCTCTTTGTTTCTTTTTTCTTACCTCTCTCCCTCTCCCCCTCCAACTCCATGTCTCTCTTCCTTCCTCTCTCTCCCTCTCTCCCACCAAATCTCTCTCTCTCTCTCTCTCTCAAACTATGAAACTATCTCCCTTCCTATCTCTAACCCCCTCTCTTCACCCCCCCTCTCAGTCTCTCTCTCTTTCCATTTCTCTCACTTCTCCATCCATATGATCAAGAATTGTCACTCTCGTAATAAATAATTTATATGTAATGTCCAATATAATACTACTTATGATGGTGATAATTATTATTATACAATATTGTAATAGTAATATCGATATTATTGATTATTATACCAATAATAATATATAAATAAATAACATGTTAAATAAACAATTGTATTAAACTTTCAATTATAAACAAACCAAATTAATTTTATCAAAATTATAGCTCTGTGTATTATGTTTTACCTTGCATTTTTCATTTCATATTATACATTAGTTTCAAATTTCACATTTAACACTTTTAATTACATATTTTACATTTTATAGTTTACATTGTATTAAGTTCTACATTTTATATTTATATATGTTTTGACTTGAATAGTAATTAAAAGATATGAAGCTGAATTTTTTTTTCTTTTATTATATATATGTGTGTGTGTGTGTGTGTGTGTGTGTGTATTTCCCAACATTTAAAAATTGTTGGCATACAATCTCACATTATGCCTACACATCTCCCCTATATTGGGTTTTATAACGTCTCTCTGTGCAACTATATTAATTTCATAAAACCACAATGGGCGAGTTACAACTTTTCTCCGAAGAATTGAACTCAAACAGTTGGAGAAAGAAATTGTTCAGCAAATCACTTAAGCTAAGATCCTTTAAAAATAAAATTCACAAATGTTTCCAAAGAATAACCTATATAAATTGTACTTCTATCCATTATATATAGTTACTTTTTCCAAATTTCATACGAATGAAAGCAGAGGTTTGTGTGGAAAACTTGGGGAAATGCTTTCACTTGAAGATATTTGATCCCTTTGAGCACTTGATAGATTGAGGGTTAAAATGGATCTAGGCTATTTTCAATCATGCGTGGTAACTATTGTCTGTTGAGATGATTTTGGTGAATAATCATGCCAAAGCATATAAAATGTTTGTTTGTGTTTTAAAAATATGTTGGAGGACCAATGCATAAGATAGATTTTAAGAAAACAGTTAAGGTTTTTAAATGTTACTGATAATATCAATAATTTAAAGTAAGGGATGTCTGTTCATCTCATACAATATTTAGGCTTTCATGATTTTGATTAACTATAATAATAATATATGATTATTAAACATTCAAATTGAACTATTCAGTAAACCATAAGCTGGAAAACGTTTAAACAATGTTTATAAGTTCAACAAAATATATTTAACATCACCAAAATACTGAAAATTTATTGATAAAAGGGATTTACATTAACAGATTGTCAATTGGATCACTCTTTATAAAAATTATAACTTCAGGAGGAATTAAACGGTTTCTGAAACATAATCAACCTCACCAAATTATTTTGATGATAATTAAACATATGAAGAAACATAATGACAAAAAACTGGAAAACTCACAGAGAAGAAAGAGTTGTACGAGATGAGTTCAGAATCCTGCTTTGTATTATTCATGATCAACAAAAATTAGTATAAATTATGTTTACAATATCTCCTTATCCAAGGTTGCAACCCATCATAACTCGTGTTGAGAGTTATTTATACTAACTAACAAAACTTTGGAAATACCTTAATTGATCTTTACAATAATAGCAAAATAAGAATAAAATAATGAGATAGATAGATGGAGTGTCTCTGTTATTCTGGAGGTTGTTGATGATTCAACCTCTTTTAAAGAAATTTGTTGTTGGCTTGTCCTTTTTTCGCTGGAAGCTGTTGCTAACCTGGCTCTACAAAATTGGGTGTGTTGGCACGCTGTAAACTTAATTTTCACTCTATGGTTTCACAAAAATTATCCCACTATTCTTCACTTGGAATTTCACAATTCATTATTTTCCTGAAAACTTCATCCACTTCAGTGAATCTGTCAAAAGTTAGTTTTTGGATGAAAAATTGTTTGATTTGATGTTGAATAATCAAGTCAAACTGCAGAGCTTCAATAAAAGCTCTTCCTGTGATGTGACCTTTGATAGCTGCAAACTTTGTTTTTTCTATTGCAATTGTATACATATTTTTGCAATAATCTTATAACTTGACCAACTTATCATCTAATCTGAATAGACCTGGCAGACCTTTTTTATTTAAAATATTAAATTTAGTATGAAACCTTTTGAAAATAACATTTAAGGCTTCACACTTGGTATGCAACTAGTTGATCAAGTTCCTCTTTTGCAAAAATTTCTTTATCTACAACATAGTTGTAGTCCTGTCTAAGATATTGATTTCTTCCAAATCCTCCTTGTTCTTTGAATTAAGAACCTTAATCATATCTAAATATTCACTTGGTTTCTATTGTAGTTGATCCTTCCCTTCTTGAATTTTTTTTCTAAATCTATTGATGAGTTCCTGCTGCTCGAAGATGATTTGAATGGATGGTCATATTTCAGTAATGGAATCACTGATGTTTTCCTAGATACTATGCTTAGCTTCTCCTAAAGTTGATGCCATTAGAGTTTCACTTTCCAGTTCTTTAATTCTAAGTTCCAACAGATGTGTCTTATGCATTTCTTCTAGATATAAAGTGTCATGTTTAATATTTTGAGACTGAAGTAGCTGAAAATTTTGACTTAGCTTTTCATGTGCTTTCTTATGAGTGGCTAATTATTAAGCAAGTTATGATGGATCAGTCATGTTCAAGGCTCATGATATTCCTACACCTGCAGAAGATGTTTGAGTTATTAAAGTAGGATAAACAATCACCTGGAGGGATGACTTCTCTTTTAGCAGTTCTTCAATCTGTTCTTCCATTTTTCTGATCTACATATTTTGGTCAATAATTAACATAAGCATTTCCTCTTTGTCAGATTCATTTTGTGCCATCTCTTCAGTCTATGGGTCTTTAGTTGAGGGAATTTTAAGTTGTTTTCACAAGGCAGCAATGTCTACATTTTTCTTCTTGATGATTTCTTCAGCTACATTGGAGTTAGCAGGATCATATCCTACTTTCACTACCAATTCTTCCAATGTCTTTTTCTTATTTTATTTATCCAAAAAAGACAGTTTCTCAATTTTTAACTGGGATTGCATATTTGATAGTGCTAATTTTGATTTTTAAAGAGACATAGATTTTGTAGTCATGGTTGAAAATAACATTTCTCCTGACTGCCTATGCATATCCATTTGGTCAATTGGATGTATGTGTCTTGCATCAAATGAGAGGACATTATTCCTATAGTAAGCATGAGTTTTCTAAAATGGCATTGTTACCTACAGGAAGGCCATCCGCATCCTTCCCTTCTCACTGTTAAAAAAAGTGAGAAGCCTGTGTTGTGATGTAGATGTGTGTTTCCAAAATTAGCTGTAAAAATCTGACTTCAGTGCTTCATTCTTTTGTTTTATTTCTATAAATTTGGAGAAGACATTCTGCTCTTCTAAAGAGATGACATATGTATGTGGAATGATCGCTAAAGGCTCTCTTGAAAGTTATCCTGATGAAGAAGTTTGAGTAATATTTATAGATGTGGAGACTTTAGTTTCTCCCAAATCTATGATCCCTGCCTCTTTATCTTCTGAAAGAAGGAAGAATCAAGCCTTGGTCTCCTATGTTGTAAGATTAATTATTTCATAGGCTCCTTGGAATGTGGTGTCTCTTCTCTAACCCTCTTTCGTTGTTTATTTTTAGGCATTGGTGTTTGTACATTTGATGTAGAAATGACATGTTCCTCTGTTTCTTGTAAACTACTTTCTACCCATTCATCCTTATTCATGTAATTTTCTATTTCTACTGTAGAAGTGTGAATGTAAGAAGTTGTCTTGGATTCAACTCTTAGAGCAGAAATAATTCCATGAGGGTCATATGACCAAGTAAAAATTGACTGAAAACCTATTTTCTTTAATAGTTCATCTGCATCAACACCAGCTGTTCTGGTATTATAGATAAATGATCTAATGTTTTCCTTGATTTTAAACTGGGCTTTCCTCTTACCTGAAACAAAATTATATTCATCCATATTTAACTTCTGTCTTATGTATTCTACTGATAAAAATTCTCATAGGTACATATTTTGGAAGCTTGTATGGTGGAATATCACAGCCATACACCCTGATCTCTATGTAGTTCTTGTACAGATACCAATGACCTGTCTTTTCTTATTCATTGAGGTGTAGAATTCTCTTAATGTCTTCTCCAATTATAGGCTCTGGTGAACTGGTAAGGAATTTCCTAACTAGATGAATGAATAAGTCTATGAATTCTAAGAAAGAATTAGTTGTTGAATATGCTCTGACCAATTTTTTCCAGTGAATCACTGATTGATTCACTCCTTATGTGTCCTTTTGTTGAAGTGAATGAGAAAAATATCTAGCTACTGAAACAAAATCATATGAATAATCATAGAAGAATAAGTAAAGGCTCCTTGAGTGGTGAAATTCATGAATTATTCATGTATAACATCAACCAAGAAGGGGATATAATTGTACATAAACAACGGTGGTTTTTCAAGCCTGAAGATAGATAAAAAAAACCTAGAATAGGTTCATCAATGGTTTCATCGTTGGGGTATCCTAATAGATAAGAAAGGAGGTATCTTAATAGATAAGAAAGGAGGGAGATATAGTGCTTGGAAGCAATGGGGAAGATGGAGGATGCAGGGGAGAAATAGGATAAGGAGTGAGAAATAGGTATGAGAAGCATATGATTAATGGTTTTAGGAGATATGGTTATCAGAACGTTTTCGTTCTGAGCCACCACTGACCTGGTTATAGGATCATACTGCTTTTGACACCAGGAAATTCAATCTAGGAATGGGTGAGTTTGAGGGAATGAAAACAAAGGTAACATGGACTCCCAAAACCTAATAGGATCATGTTTATCTAGGTGATTCTATTTTAGCCACAGGTGTAGCTCGTAGAATTCAAATTCACTGTTACAATGAGTAATTTTAAAATAGGTATCGACTAGGGGTGTGAGGTCGAGGTTTATTTGTGGAGCTGCAGGAACGTCTTCTACAATGGCTTTTGATGCTTTAGGAATGACCTCGGCAGCTGCATGAGCGACATCTGGTGCGACCTCCGCAACAATGTCAATATTCGATATTTCTTCTGTCATACTTTTCTTACCTTTACCTTTCGAAGTGGTTTGTTTCTTTGTTTTCACCTTAGGTGCCATGCTTGACTATAATAAAGTGGTACAGGGATTCACAGCTTCTGGTTACATAAACAATGATAGGGTTTCGGAAATACTAACGACAATTACAGAAGATAATTGATTGTGAGACAACGATGGAGGATGAAGGTGAATCGAAGGCGGAAGTAAAGTATTGAGAGAGAGATTGTGGACAATTTTATAGACTACGGTTCATGTTCAACGGTCATAGCTAATAGTCAAGCGAATTTACTACGTAATGGTATGATTAACGGGTAAATGGAGCGAATTTATTAGCCAACAAGAATATTAACTGGTATAATGGAGGATTAGGGATAACAGATATTTGACGTGGAAGGATATGAGTGATGGACAGATGGACAGTTATTGTGCGGGAAAACTGTAGTGGAAGTGGAAAACTAGAGGTGGATTTGAGAGCGAGAAGTGCCACCGATTTTAGTTTTAGGTGGAGAATCTGATCACGATCCTACCACATCATAAAAATGGGCGACCATTGATACTTGAATTTTGGACCCCCCCCTTTGATCCAACAAGAAATAGGAAAAGGGGGTGCGAAGACAATCTTTGTCGTAGATCTAAGGGAAGCTCAAGATCTACCATCAGAATATATAAGCACTATAACTTATTTTGATTTGAAAGCTTGTCGTTTACCGAATTTACAATAAAATCAATATGTGAGCATATAGATTAATTTAATTAATGAATATACAAAACCCTTTTTCAAAGGTTTAAATATACATGAATTAAATTTTACATTTTGAAATTGTGGCACAATTAAATAGGCAGCCATTATCATTTTGATCACTAAAGAATTAAAATTTTTATTTTATGCTTCCCTAACATTTTTTCTATTGCCTTATTTATTTAGAGCAAACTATCCTATCATTTTTCTAATATCGATGTAATAAAATATATTTTTCCTAACATTTTTTAAATTTCTTTTTCATCCATGTTCTAACTTAGAATTTTATATTTTCATTTTTTTAACTACCATGCTAACTTATCAAAAATAAATAATGTTACAACAGCGGCTCCTGCTGGGGACTTCTTCCCCCTATGGGATGCAGAGAACAATAAGTTCTCCAACTCTTAAAAGGATAACCTCACTCTGGCAAAAAATCGAATGAAACAAAAGGCATATCAACACTGCAGTGAAAGAAATTTTGATGTAGGTAAGTTGGTATTTTTACCCCTACAATCATACAAACAAATGCCACTAAATTAAGCTAAGAATAATAATAAACTATCACCCAAGTACTATGGTCCTTACACAGTGTTGCAAAATATTGGTCCTATGGCATAAAAATTGGGTTTGCCTCCATCTTCCCAGGCACACCCGACTTTCCATGGTTCATGCTTAAAGAAGGTTATTAGTGACAAGCTTTGAGTTTAAATAGTGTTTCCGGAACTTGAAGAAGAAGGAAGAATCTTTTTTTAGCATGAAGTAGTCATGAACACAAGAACCCAAAAAATACTAAATTTATTAATTTGAGAGTATCTCATGAAGTGGAAAAGATTACCCACTGAATATTCCATAAAGGAGGGTGAAAATTTTATACAAAAGCATCCATAACTACTTAAGTGTTGAGGAAACTTTTTTTTTAAGGAGAGGGGCATGTTATATACATATAATACTAGTGTATCCCCTTTATTTTTATTGTTATTACATCCCCCTATTGTTATTATTGTGGCCATGTATCCCCCATGTTATTATTGTTGTGCGCCATAGAAACCCACTTTTATTATTGTTGTGCCCTTACATTATTATTGTTATGTAGGCTATGGTTATATTGTGGCCCCTTAGACTCGTATATATACCAAGGAGGTTCTATAATTTGTATCATCCAATAATGGTTCATTTTTGTGATGTAAATGAGGTTTCCCCCTTGAAGAGGATATTTTTCAAGTCATTGATCTATATTTTCTTCTGTTTTATGAGTTGTGTAATAGGAAATATCCATCCCTTGCTCCATAAAGGTTCTACGATACTCTATAAGAGCCTCCACAAATAGATATTGAATAGATATGCTTATGAACACAATTTGGCCCCTTCTGAATTTTGAAAAATATTTCATGTCGATATTATTGTGGGTGTGAGTTCATTAGATTTGGGTTTGAATTTGCGAATACAGTTCCACAAATAAAATACGAAAGTTTAAACCCATAATTTAATCAATCATTTGGAGTGACACTCGCCATGAAACCACTAGAATTTATTTATGTAGCCCATTTAAATACATTTCAACACTATTTCTCAAATCATAAATAATGGCGAACATATTTATATGTTCTTCTTTATAACTTATGAAATTATAAAATGATATATTTATATCAAAAAGAATAAAATATGGAACTTATAACCTTTCAGTTATATTCATAAATTATTAGTTGTGGTAGAAATCATTGTTAAGCTACAGGTATATATAAGACTCAACTCTCCCATCAAAAAATGTTTCCCTACACCATACTTTCATGATCCAGAGATCTAAATAGTATAATCACATTCTGCAGGGAAGTTTATATTTATTTCGGAGATAAATTGTTATAGGAGGTGTGTAAAAAATATTAATTTTCTCTCACAATGTAATTAGTCACTCCTACAAACACATGCTCTAATCACTATCACCTGTTCGCACATGCAATCTGCGATCACATTCTCAGTTATGCAAATAAGAAAACTAGATCTGTCTTGATCCTCGACCCTCTGAGTATGGAAAATTGTAGATATGATATACTTCAAGAATGTCAACTTGTCCTTAATCTATTAATTGTACGAATTCCTTCACTTGGTATCCAAGGAGTGACAGAGGATATTTACGCACAACCTCGAACCTAGTTGACTTCCATGTGTAAATTATAATAGTGTTGATATGCATACAGAATGAAGACTTTCTCCAATTGATTTCACCATTTGTGACCTCAATAATTATTTCTCTTGTGCGTCACTACAATACCGCAATTTCCTTTTTCCTCAATCGCTTATATTTGATATTTTTTGTCCCACACTGCTAAGAATTTCTCATGGTTACTATGGTTGGCAATTTGATTTATCAGTCTCACCTGACAGTCGTTGAAACTATGATTTGATTTCCATTGAAAAAAATATATATAACTAATGAAAGATTCCTTGAGGAAGTTTAATTCTTCTATTATAATGGAATTTTTAGTTTCACTTCCTTCCCACAAGTTTGTAGAATTGGCGTAACTCTACTCTACGATCGAGATGTAACTTGATTGTGGCCCTTGGGTGTAACACCCTCATATAACATCTACCTAAGCACCCGACCAATGAGTTTAAACATGTGACAAAGAGCTACTATGATCATATTCAACCTCCTAGATGACCTTAAGGAAGTGGAACCGACAAAAACATACCAAAGAGACCTTCCACATTAGCAACGTAACTCCTAGGAGCTATCCCAACCACTGAGGCTTCTAACCCCTAGGTCCCATTGATATTTCATGAAGAAAACTCCCTAGACACATGCACATGCCTGCATCCATGCATTTTGGAAGCTCTGGACACATGCATAAGCCAGCATGTCTGCATCCATGGAGTAAATTTCCCATAACTATACCTGCGTCCACAAGATTTATGGTGCCTTTTCAGGCCCAGAGCCCTGGCTACTGCCCAGAAATCAATGACAATTTTAGGAATGAAATAACACAATGAAACAATGATTCTAAAGAAATTATTCAAACAAATACTTTAATGGACCCCTACTAGACATGATAGAAATTTCGTCACACATGTTACAAATATGTAATCTATAGGTGTAAACAATAAATTGGAGCATAGGGTTCTCATAATTATCTCAGATTCGATAAGAAGCATGGTTGGTACATCACATTAATTGCATTATAGTCTATTCAAGAATATATACATTGTTCTTTCAATTTCGAATTAAATCATGATGAGAGCCATACTTCATCACCATCATAAAACACACTCATAACCAACATATAAGCAACAGAAATAACCAACACATAATCACCATATATTTCATAAAATAACAAGAATAAATACCCATCAATAGAAGGGAAAATAACTCTTATTTTGATAATAAAAAAATGCAGCCAAGTTTGGTACTTCCACATTCCACCCAACCATAGACATGGTTGAGCCAAATATCTCTTCATCCAATCACCCCCATGCCATATTCAAAGAATGAATGTGAGATATCATAATCCAAATCCATCAAAAACAAACTAGGGCTTCCAGAGGCCAACCCACCTCAACCCTCAACCAGTGATTCCACCTCACGACGAGACATCACAACCATCACAGATTGGTACCTACCCAAGTTGTTATAAGGCTACCCAGTGTTTGTTCCAACCAAGGCTTCCAGGACTAGAAACTCAACCCTAGATGTTACAGGGATTACAAATCATTTGTAGAACCAGGTCTTTCAGGACTAGTAACTTAACCCGCCTAGATCTTCTAGAGGATTTTTCCAACTAAGGCTTCCAAGACTAGTAACTCAATCCATAATTGTCCGCTAAGATTTCAGAGCATTTTTACAACCAAGGCTTCTAAAACCTAATAACTCGACTCATAACTAAAGGAATCATGAGAACAAACCAAAAACAAAACAATGAAAATGAGCCCACAAAACCATGGTTATCCAAGAAATGGAAAGTCTAGGAAAATACACTATAAATCTAGGCAATACTCCATGTGAATGATAAATCATTACCAAGAAACCACATGCATGCACTATGCATGCCAAAAATAGTGAGGAAAACATACATGCATCTCAGTACCTGCAAATAAATATAGTTGTAGTCATTCATCCTGATGTCCTCTTGCACTTTCCTGCTCTTTCTTTGCCTTATTCCTCCAAAACTCCATGTATGCCATAGTCTCCAAGAGTACTCCAAGAAAACTCTAAGTATCCAAGAGTATGAGAGAGAGAGAGAATATTATGAGAGTCATAAGTGTGAGCAAAAACTTCCCAGCTGATCCTTATAACCATTTTATTAATGAGGCCACTTTTTTCTTCATTTTCCAATATTTTCCTTCACTTTCCTCCTCACATGCAACCTGTGACCTTTCACCTTCATTTTCTCCTATTTTCCACTATTTCCATAAATAAAATGCAATTTAATGCATCATGCATTTCCAAATCATTTTTTATTTTGCTTTATACATAATAACCAAAATTAACACCTACTGGGATTTTTTTTCTCACCATTCAACTTGGAATACTCGTCCCATGACCTTGGTCTTATATATTTTTGCATGGATTTTTAACTAGAGTTGTTACACTGGGTGGTGACAATGACAAGCTCAACAATGAGATGCCCACTCTGTGTGCATTCAATATGGGGTTCTATAGTTCATAAAGATGGTTATGAATAACACATCAAGATCCCCTTATTTTAGTTGGAATGCCCACAAAATCCTTGCACCTAGAGATGTGAATGATCCATTCACACTCGAGGTTGAATTTTTGCTAATCTATGATGACACAATTTGATCATGAAATGTGGGTCATAGAATCACCCACTCAACCATTGTTTTGGCATGCGCACACCCTCAATATCTCTTCCAAATTTATATTTAAAATGGTGCATTCATTTCAGGAAACTTGACTTATTTTGCACGTGAAATAATGTTAATGCTCTAAGAGTTTTTGTTCTTGACAAACAAAATATCATCCCTAGTTATTAACTACAAACTTGACCCTAAACTAATGTGTCCACTTAGGAAAAAAAATATCCCTTCCAAAATATTATTGGAGTTTTATCATATAACTGGACTCGTTTCGACCTTTTACAGATATGCAAATATGCTTCAACCTTTAAATGATGAACTAGACCTATTTAATAAACCCTTCGGATGATGACTTCTTCTTTAGTATTTCGCACCCACACTTGCAACAAATATGGTCTGGAAATTTTGTCAAGAAAATCCTCAGACTGGCATGAAAATCCATCTTTGATACCACTGTAATATCTTGTTTTGAAATTTTTTCTAAACATAGTAGGTATTTTGTTTCGGAATTTGTTTTTCACCAAATACATGCAAAACCCCATATATTTGCAGGGCAATATATTTAAATTAGAAAAAATACTTTTGAACACATACCAAATCCTTAAAAATGGAAACAATGAACTCAAATTTATGTTATATTATAGGAGAAATATTAAATTCCAACACTATAGTTGATATAATAACTGAGAAGACCTTGAAAAATATTGTTGCAATGCTAACCCAACCTGCAAACTGTAACTGAAAAAATCACCCAAATGGGAGCTCTACGTTACCCCTACTCTAGTGCACAAAATTCTATTGTCGATATCATCTCCTAAATATCGACTAAATTAGCGTGATATTCCTGGGTGAAATCTCCTCAAGAGTGTTGGGGTTTTGTCCAACACACAATTAGAAAACCAAGGGTTTCATCCCTAGGGCTATAGGAGTTGGGAGCTAGTTTCTCCATACCTAACCACAGACAACATGCATAAATCTAATATGTCCTCAAAAGTTATTCTCCTCTTCTTTTATAGATCTCATGGACCCCTCTAGAAGCCTTTATTCTATTATTATTTTTAATCACTTAGTACATTTTCCTCCCTTTTAATTAATTAAAATACCCTTTTAATTCATGAAAATCGTAAATGAACAATGATCTCTCCTTAAGCCACTGAAACTCAATTCTGACCATCTCATCATGTATATATTCTTGTTTTGATTCTAACAATATATTACAGTAAGGTGTTCCATCAAGTATTCCTCCCGGAATTCCACCTTAAGCGTAATTAACGGAGTTAGGCTCAATAATAACCCCATTTTTCTAAAGTTGTTGGAATGTAACAGAACAAAATAAAATTTACGCGGATGACAGAATGTGGCAAGAGAATGGCATCAGATCCCAAAACAAACTCCTCAAAAGTCCATAAGTCCCCTCTAGAAGCCCCTAGGCACACTGATGGAGTAAATCTACTCATTTGACCTAGCTTCCTCCAACCTTGGAAGTCCATCCTAACCATGCTATAAGGGAAACTAGAAAAGGGAACATGACAACCCCCAAAGGTATACATTCTCCCTCCATATCTATATATATATCTCTCCCATCCTCTTCCTCTCTATCTCTCTCTATCTCTCTCTCACTATTCTTCGTTTATCATCCTCTCTTCCCATTTTATCCCCATCTCCATCCTTATCTACCACTTCCCTTCCACTTTCCTACCTCCCTCACTCTCTTTCTATCTCTTCCATGTGACACCCTCTATCCCTCTCCAACTATCTCCTTATAAGTATTTATTCTTCCCTCCTTGTTTCTTCTCATCCAACTCGATCTCTCTGTCCCTCCCTCTCTCCTTCTCTTACTTAATTCTACTCTCTCATCTTTCCTCTATCTACCTTTCTCTCCCACCTCCCTATATCTATCCCATGCCTACCACAACTCCATCACTATCTCCTCCCTTTCTCTTCCCCTCTCTCTCCCATCCTCTCTTCCAACTCCATATTTGTGTCTCCCTCTCTCCCTCCCTCTCTCTCTCTCTCTCTCTCTCTCTCTCTCTCTCTCTCTCTCTCTCTCTCTCTCTCTCTCTCTCTCTCTCTCTCTCTATTCTCTTTTTGTCCTTATCTCTCTCCTATCCTTTTCTCTCTCTTCCCTTCTTTTATCCTATTTCCCCCACTCTGTTGTGAAACCAGTTCCAAAAATAGAAGAAAAGAGATATCAACGCCTTATAAATGAGCCACTTTGAGGGGGCAACCTCCAATACATTACATGAATGAAAAATTCTTGGATCATACAAATTACAAAACCTCCTTTCTATATATAGGAGTCCATGGGGCCACAATGTAATCCCGGCTGACCTAACAATAATAATTTAAGGGCACAATAATAACAATATGGGGGTTACAGGGGTACAATTATAACAATAAGGGGGTTACACTAACAACAATAAGGGACTATACTAGTAATATAGGGACCTAACATGCCCCTCTCCTTCAAAAAAATGTTGTCCTCAATGCTTGAGTAGCTCTGGGTGCTTTTGTATAAAATTCTCATCCTCCCATGTAGAATCTTCAGTGGGTAAGTTCTTCCACTTGATGAGATACTCTGAAATTGATCGATTTCGTAGCTGTCGAGTTCTTGTTTCCATGAACACTTCAAGTTCCAATATGATTTTTCCTTCCTTTTCAAGTTCTGGAAATATTGTTTGAACTGGAAGATTTTCACCTATAACCTTCTTTAAGCATGAAACATGGAAAACTGAATGCATTCGTGAAGAAGCAGGAAGCTCTAATTTGTATGCCATAGTACCAATATTTTGCAACACCTTGTAAGGACCATATTACTTTGGCAATAATTTATTATTCTTATTAGCTTGCTTGAGTGACATTTTTTTTTATGGTTGTAGCTGTAAAAAATACCCAGTCTCCTACATAAAAACTTATCTCGTTGTGATATTGATCTACATGTTGTTTTATTCGATTTTGTGCCAGATTCAGGTTATCCTTTAAGAGTTGGAGAACTTCTTGTTGATGCTCGATGTGATCTTCCACTGCTTCAACCTTCAAATTTTCTCTTAAATATGATGTGATGGATGGTGGATGATATCCATAAAGTGCCATAAATGGGGTCATTTTTGCTGCAGTATGGAAGGAAGTGTTATACCACCATTCAGCAAGAGGTAACCACTTGACCCATTGTGTTTGTTTATGAGATACAAAACAACGAAGATATCCTTCCAAACATTTATTTACTATCTCAGTTTGACCATCAGATTGAGGATGATAAGATGAGCTATGAGCTAATTGAGTACCCAAACAAGAAAATAACTCCGTCCAAAAATTTTCGGTAAAAATGGGATCTCTGTCGCTCACAATAACCCTTGGGCTTCCATATAGCTTTTGAATTCTGTCCATAAATGTAGTAGCAACTGTACTTGCTTTAAATGGATGAGATAATGCACAAAAGTGTGCATACTTGGTAAGTCTATCAACTACAACCATGATGACACTCTTTCCTTCGGACTTAGGTAAACCTGTGATAAAATCCATTGAAATCTCCTCCCAACGTTGACTTGGAATGGATAAAGGTTGTAGAAGTCCCGGGATCTTAATTGTTTCCACTTTATTTTGCTGGCAAACCAAACATTCCGCCACAAACTTTTGAATATCGGATTTAAGGCCATCCCAAAAAAATTCTTTCTTCACCCTGTGGTAAGTTTTTAAAAATCCTGAGTGTCCTCCTAAAGGAGAAGTGTGCAATTCCAGAAGAATCTTTTGTTTTAGTTGGGAATTCTTACAAAGATATAAGCGATCTTTGTACCATAAGGAATCATTTTTCCAACTAAATGTATCGGATGTACTAGGATCTTGCTGCAACTTTTGAATGAGTATCCATACATCTTTTTCCTTCTTCCATTCATCTCTTGCTTCAGTTATCCAATCTGGTTGGATAATAGAAATGGCACAAAGCAATGCTTCCACCTCTTCATTCTTTCTTGAGAGTGCATCTTCAACAACATTTAGCTTCCCTTTTTTGTATATTATTTCAAAGTCATAACCCAACATCTTTGTGACCCATTTTTGCTTCTCTTCTGAAGATAGTCTTTGTTCCAAAAAGTGTTTAAGAATATCATAATCAGTTTTTACCTTGAAGTGTCTTCCCATTAGGTAAGTTCTCCATTTCTTTAGTGCATGCAGTATTGCTAACATTTCCTTCTCATAAATAGGTTTCTGCAAATACTTTCCTTTGATTGGAAGACTTTCAAAAGCAATGGGTCTTCCTTCCTGCATTAAAACTGCACCAATTCCATTTCCTGAGGCATCACATTCCATAAGAAAGGTTTTGTGAAGTCTGGCGTAGCTAAGACCGGTGCTAGGCACATTGCCTCTTTAAGATGTTCAAAGGCCTTAGTTGCTTCAGGAGTCCATGAAAATGCATCTTTCTTCAATAATGTTGTTAGAGGTGTTGCTATTCTCCCATAATTCTTAACAAAATTGCGATAATACCCTATTAACTTGAGAAATCCTCACAACTTCTTAATGGTTGTGGGGAATTTCCATTCCTTAATGGATTTAATTTTCTTAGGGTCTACCTTAACACCCTCATGAGATACAATATGACCCAGATATTCCACCTCTTGTACTCCAAAGAAACATTTGGATGTTTTTGCATATAATTGTTTCTCCTGCAATAGTTTGAGCACCCTGTCAACATGTTGAACATGATCCTTCAAAGACCTGCTGTAGATTAGTATATCATCAAAAAATACTAGCACAAATTTTCTAAGGAAGGGTTTGAAAATGGAATTCATCAACCCTTGAAATGTAGAAGGTTCATTGGTAAGGCCAAAAGGCATGACCAAAAATTCATAATGACCCTCATGAGTTCGAAATGTTGTTTTTAGAATATCTTCAGTCTTCATTCTAATTTGATGATATCTTGAACGAAGATCCAAATTGGTAAAATAAATTGCTCCATGTAATTCATCCAATAATTCATCAATCACATGAATGGGAAATTGATCTTTAATGGTGAGCTTACTGAGCTCCCTATAATCCAGACACATGTGCCATGATCCATCCTTCTTGTATACCAATACTACAGGAGCAGAGAAAGAAATTTGACTAGGTTGAATTATACTAGCCTCTAACATTTCTGCAATCATACGTTCAATTTCGCTCTTTTGGACATAAGGTTATCTATAAGGCCTAATGTTTGGAGGAACACTTCCTGGAATCAAATGAATAGCATGATCATGATCACGAATAGGTGGGAGTCCTTTGGGAGTTTCAAGCACCTTGGAATGATTTTCCAAGACTTTTTACAGATCTGCAGAAATAGATGATTTTGATGTTGGAACTTCTAGTGAGCATAATTGTGCAATTATGCCTCATTTTTCTTTCTTTAGAAGCTTTTTCGTGACATTAGAGCTTATTATCTTTCCCGGCTTCCCTGCAATACCCCGTAATTCAAATTCCTTTCCTTCTGAAAATTTTTTCAAGAAAAGTTCTTAAAATTAAAAGCTATTGTCCCCAAATATTGTAACCATTGTACTCCTAGTACAACATCAGCACCTCCCATAGGAATGGAAAGCATTGGACTATTCAATAGATATTCCCCCATGGTTAGCGTGACATTATGGCATTTTCCAGAGAAATTTATAGTTCCTCCATTTGAAACCATCACTTGACATTCTGGTGCTGGGTATAGGAAACAATTCAATTCCTTGGATACCTTACAATGAATAAAATTATGGGTACTACCTGAATCAATCAACACTATTACCTTTTTCTTCTTGATATGTCCTTCTATCTTGAGAGTTTGAGGAGTGGTAATTCTTACCAATGCATTACACGAGATGGTCAAACTCATTTATTCCTCTTCTAGGGTTGGTTCCTGGTTTATATCCTCTTCTTTTGAAGATTCTTGTTCATTTTCTTCTTCCTCTTCACAATCTATGTAAAATAATTTCTTCTCAACACACTTATGACCGTTATTGTATTTGCTATCACAACTGTAGCAAAGCCCTTTTTCTCTTTTTTCTTCCAATTGTTGTGGTGTCAACCTTGTAGGTTGTGGAAATCTAAGAGTAGCAACACTTCCATCTTTATAGAAGTGAGTGGTAGGCTTCCTTGTCTGCATAATTTTACATTCAATTTTCCTTGCCAACCTAAATGCCTTCTCCAATGAATCAGGTTCCAAAATATGAACTTCATGTTGGATGTTATCCTTTAAAGTACCTATGAAGAGATCAATCTTGTGTTCCTCTGGAATATCAGTTACCCTTATATTCAATTTTTGGAAGTTCTCAATGTGCTCCCCCACTGAACCCTTTTGTTTGATATTTATCAATTGGCTAAAGAAGGTGTTGCTCTTTGTATCCTCATAATGTGCTATCATTTCATCCATAAAAATTGACCAAGTGACAATTTGTTTACAGGAGCAAAGCCATTGATACCACACAAATGTATTTTATTCTAAATGTAAAGTTGCAATGCGTACCTTTTGTGTGTTTTGCGTATTATTGAGATCAAAATATTGCTCCATCTGTAGTATCCATGTTACAGGATCCTTTCCATCAAACTTCCTCATATCCATTTTTGGAATATGGTGGTTCTTCCCTCCAACATTAGAGTTTATGAAATCAAGGTTAACATTTATTTTTTTCTCATCATGAGTTTCCTGTACTATATTTTCACCATTAGGAAACATTTCTTGTATCAACTTTGTCAAACCTTCCATGTCTGCTTTTAGATCATTCTTCATGTTTTCCATCTTAGCTTCCATGTCATCCATCTTAGATTCCATGCTAGCTTCCATGCCATTCTTAAAACCATCCATCTTAGATTCCACGCCATTCTTCAAACCATCCATCTTAGTTTCCACACCTTTCTTCAAAACTTCCATGTCAATTTTTGTTGCTCTTTGCGAGAGCGAAATTTGTTGCACTTCCACTTATAATTTTGATATGTCATGTTGCCATTCTTCGTTTTCATGAGTCATAGTAGAGCCTTATAAAGGCTTAATGGGTGTTGAATTCTTTTTAGGGGCCATTTTAGAATCCAATACTGATATCTATTCTACAATATGCCCTTGGAATCGATTCAACTTGATTCTTCAAACAAGACTTATGCAATTCCAAAAAAAATACACACCTTTTACTTGCTTTTGAGGAGCTCGATATTTAAATTTAATTATCTCTATAATTGTAGATCATCAATATCTAAACTTAAGCCCTGTAGTATCCCTCTGAAGCTTATTTCAAATGCCACAAGTCTTACCTGATTTGGATGCTTCGAGGCAAAGTTATGCCCATTCTCCCACAATGACCTAATTATGGACTGGTTCTGTAGAGTGAACTTGTATGGCATGCCATGTGTCACTATTTCCTCCTTCGGCTCTGAATTTGATAAAAATGAAACTACAGTCCGTGTAATTGCTACCACTTTTTACTAAATTCCAATCCGATGCTCAAAGAGAGAGTTGTGATGAGTTTCCCACGATCACCTCTTTGAGATGAAATTCGGGAGCCAGAACAATCCTTAACTTCTGAAGACCATATCTCTGAAAATATTGCGACCCAAGCTTTCACATTTTGTGATGATGTTCCTCGGGATTTTTGATTTGCGCTTTACCAATTTCAGCTTCTGACACTTCGTAGAAAAAACGTTATAGAGAAAATGCCACGATGACCTGTTTAGGTTAAACTCAAAAGCCTGCAAAAAGCCCTAACTTCCACAGATTATATATCCGAAAATATTGTGAACCAAGCTCTAAAACTTTGCGACAATGTTCCTCAGGATTTCAGCTTCGTACTCTAAAACATTTAGCTTCTGAACCTTCGTATAAAAAACGTTATAGCGAAAATTCCATGATGAACTGTTTGGTGCAGTGAAACCCTAGAATCCAAAGCTCTAATACCAAATGTTGTGAAACCAGTTCCAAAAATAGAAGAAAAGAGACATCAATGCCTTAGAAATGAGCCATTTTGAGGGGGAAACCTCCAATACATTACATGAATGAACAATTCTTCGATGATACAAATTACAAAACCTCCTTTCTATATATAGGACTCCATGGAGCCACAATTTAATCCTAGCCAACCTAACAATAATAATTTAAGGGCACAATAATAACCATATGGGGGTTATAGGGGTAAAATAATAACAATAAGGGGGTTACACTAACAACAATAAGGGACTATACTAGAAATACAGGAACCTAACACACTCTCTCTCTACCTCACCCCTGTCACTCCCTCTCTCTCTCTCATCCTCTATCTCTTTGTTTCTTTTTTCTTACCTTCCACCCTCTCCCCCGCTAACTCCATCTCTCTCTTCCTTCCTCTCTCTCGCTCTCTCCCACCCAATCTCTCTCTCTCTAAAACTCTGAAAATCTGAGACTATCTCCCTTACACTTAAATTATACTGTAACTGAAAAATATTTTTTAGCTTTTGTTCATGCCATAAACAAATTTAGACACTATATAACATGATATGAAACTTTTGTTCACATAGATCACTCTGAAATTAGATATCTAATGAACAAATCAATTACTAATGGCAGAGTCATAAGATGGTTATTTCTTTTACAAGAATTCAACATCACCATTCTAGATAGGTCTGGGAAACAAAATACAGTAGCTGATTTCCTATCTAGACTCCAAAACATTAAAGACAACACCCCAATTGAATATCAATTCCTTGATGTATATCTTTTTGCAATTTCTACTCAAACTCCTTGGTTTGCTGACATTGTTAATTATTTAGTTTCAGGGAAATTCCCTTCAATAATGAATGCAAGAGACAAAAGAAAGATCATTTATGACAGTGCAAAATATTCATGGGTTGCTAATGAGTTATACAAAACAGGTCCAGGTTTTATCATTAGGAGATGTGTTCGGGAAGATGAGATGCCTGAGATCCTCAAGGCATGTCATGATGAACCTTGTGGCGGACACTTTGCTGATAAAAGGACATCTTATAAGGTCCTTCATTTAGGGCACTATTGGCCATCCATTTTTAAAGATGCTAAAGAGTATGTCAAAAGGTGTGACAGTTGCCAAAGGGTAAGGAAACCTTCTCCTCACTACAAGAAAAAAGGACATTGGTGAGGGGCATGCTTGTGACAGACCTTTAAGGTCCGTCACCAATGTCACATATGGTGACGGTCCTTAAAAAAGCGTCACTGTAAGTGTATATAGTGATGGTTCTTTAAGGTTCGTCACCAAAGCCATTTTCAATGACACTTTTGGTGAGGGTCGTTAAAGGCCCATCACTAACTCTCTCTTTGGTGACACTTCTAGTGATGAAATTTTAATGACCCTCACCAATTCTCTTTTTGTTCTTTTGGTGACGGTCAAAAAATGTCCATCATCATTGATAATTCCAATAAGTTTTTGATGACGGTATGTTCTTGTTAATATGTTTTTTGTCAAAAGATAACGATTTAAGACCATTATTGTGAATTATTTTTTATAATATGTCCAAGGCCATAGTGGTTAGAGTCCGTCAAAATTTTAAGAAATAATTAGTGTGTATAATTTCCCTCAAGTAATGACTAATCGACTAGAGTTTTCCTATGAGTCAACACATGATTCATATTTATTAAGTTTATTATCTAGCAAATTCCCTTTAGATAAAGTTCCACTAGTGTGTGTAGGAAATATGTTATTTAATACATAATCAAGCTCCGACAATTCTATTAATGAGAAATACCTAACACTCCTCAACAATATGGGAACACCTTAAATTAATGCTTTGGCACACACTAACATTTCTTAGCACCTTGCATGTCTTGGACTATCATTGTAACTAGAACATATTTTCATGACAATGACGACCAAGCACATGGTGGCATGTGCTAACACAACATGTAACTCTCCTAGCATGTGTTGGCATGCATGTAGTCCCTAGCATGCCCTGGAACACCTTGGTTGAATGCATTGACATACATTAACACTTGGCACACAATGCCACTTGGCATGTATTAGGACCTATTATTAGTGTGACTAGAATTCCCCTTTTGAAAAAGATAAAGTCCCAACTTATTAACCTTCTTATTGGTTCTTCATTTTGTTGCCTTGACACATATTGACCTATAACCCCGGCAAGTTGCACATCCTTAGCACCTGGCATGTATTGGAATATCTTGGCACTATTAATTGGCACATATAATTAGCACACCCTTGAACTCCCAAGCACACTTTGGGAATTCTTGACATGCATTGGTATTCCCTAGAATGCCTTACCAATGCTTAGCATACCTTGTCACTCACTCCTTGGCATGACAACTAGCACTCATTAACGATAGTCCCTGGCACATGTTCGTCATATTCATTAACTTCGATGAATTTTTACCTAGTGCTCCCTTAATGTTTTGTCCTAGTACTCCTTAACACTCCTAAACATGCGTTAGCACTCTCTAGCACACCTTATCACTCTTCGACATGTCCTTCCACTTCATAACATGCATAAAACTACCTGACACATATTGGCGCTTGGCACGTGTTGGTGCTTGGAAAGTATTAGCACCTATGGAATACATTGATATGCCTTGTTATGATTTGGCATGGTTTAATATTAAATTTATTTGAGATCAATTGTTGGAAAGTATATGAGAAGCAACTAAGGAAGAATTGGAACCTATTGCTACCTAATGTTGGTGTTCCTAGCATGCCCCTATTGGAAAAGGTAAATTGATGACTTATTAACCATGTTATGTGTTCATTTCCTTGTAGTTTAAATACTTGTTTCTCCCTTTTTTGTCTTGACAGTCCTTGACACGCATTGACACACCCTTGCACATCTTGGCACGCCTTGTCACACGACACATATTAGTATGTTTGACATGCCTTAGCACTATTTGGCAATAGTTTATCTTGCTAGATTTTCCATAGTTCTTTAGACAGAGATCTGAAGCAACCTATAAAAAAGTATTCAATGGACTGTTAGTGGCTGATTTGTGACCATAGCTCAGTCATCTGTAGATTGTTAGAAGGATGATAAGAGAAGTAATTAAGATTTTTTCATAGATTGGACAACAAAGATAAAATTTTCGATACAAAAGAACAATTATTTTGAGAGGACTCAAACATTGTTAGGTGGAAAATTTGAAGAGTCCTAGATGATGAAAATATTGTGGGCCCTAGATCAGTAAAAAAAATAGAATGTGGTTGGGCAGATTGATGGTAGTCCAAGTACATTTGGAGGGTTGTTAGGTGACTGCCAAAGAAGAGCCCTGACTCTTATTCTTGTGAAGGAAAACAAGATTGGTAGAAGGGAAGGTGTATAGGGCCTAAGGATGTGTAGACTTTGAAGGACTAAAGTAGTAGTCAAGTGGGCCAACCAACTAGCCCTAGTTCACTATATTGTAGAGGATTAATTCAATGAGAAGAAGGGCAACCTCCACAGCCCTAGACTTCTCATATTGGAGCCGTAGTATGGAAAAAGTGGGCATACCAAAGAGTTTTTCACAAATGGAGTTGTGAACAACTTGTTACCACTCAAACTAGTAGTGGACCTAAAAGCGGTTACTAAGAGGGAAATTGTTAGGACAAAGCCAATGGTGGAGGATTAGCCCATTTTCAACACGGCTAAGGCTCCTTACTCTTTACGGACTTTCACCGATGGGAGAAGGCTCAGTAGTTTAGGAAGTTGCATGTAGCGTATAGGTCAATGAACAAGTGGGAAGTGGCCCTAAAAACCCTTTCCCTAAGATAAAATAAAGTGTGGGACTTGCTTTTCTTTTAAGCAAGGGACTTGATCTTCTAGGGAGAGAGGAGGGGTGTTGAAGGGTTGAGGGATAAGAATAAGACTTATGAAGGAAGTTCTCAGTCCCTAAAATCCTTTGGAAACTTGGATTCCCAAATGGTCCTTGATGAAAGGCCTTTGACACTAAATGGGACCACACGAGGCAAACTGCACCTAGCCCAGGTTTGGGGATGGAATTTAGCAACCAATAATGTTCCTATTTTGGACAAGGTGAGGGGAAAGGATCAGGCAAGAGTTTTTACTTCGATAGGTCAAATTGATCCTACTAGGTTGTAGCCTTGGGAACACCTAGGCAAAGCTTAATCCTAGAGCTAGGGCTTCAGGTAGCCGTAGATTCCACCGTCAGAATTGGCCCGAGGAGAGTGAGGGGAACCACCAACACAGTTGCCTCTAGGAGATAGAAGTTTTCCTTTGGCCAGATTACTGGGAAATTGATGCCCTAGGTGACCTAATGGGGCTAGACCTAGAGAAAATGGTTTCATTTACTACAACTAGACTATGCCTTGTTCACCTAAGAGAGGATTATAACTCATATTAGGCTACTCATGTCCAATATTAACTCATCCCACTTAATAAGTTACTAAGTCAAGGCTCACGTCCAACCATGTCCATAAAATAACTAAGCAACATAGTTTACATCTTGACATGCCATAACACCTGGAATGTCTAACAATTCCTTCGCATTATGTGGCACATGTTAGCATTCCAGGAATTCCTTGGCATGCTTTGGAACTCCCTAATGCACCCTGCCATTTCCTGACATGGCCTGGCACTCTAGCATGCCTTGGAATTGCCTAACATATAACCTTGTAACCCCCTCCTTAAAACACTTGGAACTCGCTGACACTCCCTATCACACACTCTTATTTGTTCATTTCCATGCATTTTTAACTAGTTATCCCTTGTGTTTCTGTGGCACTCCCTAACACTCCCTGACACACATTGGCAGAGCCAGGCACTTGGCACATCTCGGCATGTCGCCCTGGCACAATAACATTCCTTGGCACTACCTAACATTCCTTATCACTCCCTCCTTAGCACACATATAACTCGCTAAAAATCCCTATCACACACTCTTATTCATTCATTTCCATGCATTTGAAACTAGTGCTCCCTTGTTTTTCCCTGGCACTCCATAACACTCCCTGACATACATTAGCACACCCTAGCACCTGATACATCTTGACATGTTTCCCTAGCCTATAACATGCCTTAGAATTGCCTAGCATACCTTGTCACTCCCTCCTTAGCACACCTGAAACTCACTAACACTTCCTGTCACAATATATTAATCATTCATTTGCATGCATTATTTTCACCTAGTGATGCCTTGTGTGTCCCTAGGACTCCCTAACACTTCCTAACATGTGTTGGCACACCCTGGCACCTCGAACATCTTGGCTACATGCCAATCTGGCACACTAGCATTACTTAACATTGCATAGCATACCATGTCACTCCCTCCTTAGCACACTTGGAACTCATTGACACTCCCTATCACACACTCTTATTCATTCATTTCCATGCATTTTGACATACTGCTCCCTTGTGTTTCCCTGGCACTCGCTAACACTCAACACACATTGGCACTTGGCACATCTTGGTATGCTTCCCTAGCACTCTAGCACCCCTTAGAACTATCTAGCATATCTTGTCACTCCCTCCTTAGCAAACCTGGAACTCCATAGCATTCCCTATAACTCCTTAACACATATTAGCTCTTGGCACTTAGTGGCACTTGACAATTCTTGGCATGCATTTGGATGCCCTGGAATTCCTTGGCATGGTTTAAGATAAAATTTATTTGAGATCAATTATTCACAATTAAGAGAGAAGTAAGAGAGGATGATTGGCACTTAAGACAGGATATAACTTGGCCCTTGGCATGTATTGGCACTAGTGTTGGTATGCCTAGCATGCCCCTCTTGAAAATCTAAGGTCCTAAAATATTAACCCTCACATGTGTTCATTTATTTGCATTTTAGCTTGGTGTTCCCTTTTGTTTCCTGGCACTCCTTGACACGCGTTGAAATATGCAGTGGAAATAACACTTCATTTCATTAATATCAGAGAACTGAAATTTGTGTATAGACAGAATGGAAATAAACTAGCTAGGGCGTTGGTAGCTTATCTCTGAGAAGAGATGTAGCGGCTACAGTCCTCTAAAATCTATGTTACAATGAGGCTTTAAGGCCTATATATTATTGAGAAACAATGGAAAACCCTAAATATCCAAAAACCCAACCCTAGGAGATGAAATGCCAGAATATGGGCCCTGTCGGGGTAAATTGGTACATCAATTTCCCGGGGTCGTAACTTTGGCATACTATCTTTGTTTGATGCACATGATACATTGTTAGAAATATCTATCCGAGGACTAAAAATATTGATAGAAAATATCAAATCTAGAATGGACACATATTTTTTCCATAGGTTTGATGCCCAAAAGACATCGTTTAGGGCCTCAAAACGGCTCTGGAAGTTTAGGACCCGAAAAACTGCCAAAAATAGTAAATTGTGCTACAATTAAGGAAACTAAAAAAAATAAAACAAACAATGGTGGGGGTCCAAGTGGAATAGGCAGGTGGCCACCAATATAAACCTAGATCACAAAGACATCAGAGAAAGTTATGAAATATGCTAGCATCGGTTTCCTGGCATTGTCTTTTTAGCTAGGAGATTTTTGGAAGGTTGGGTCATCTCATCATCAATTTGAATAAGAAAATTATTGAATTGCAAAAGGCAAAAAATAGGGAACTAATGATCCCATAGACTATTTTTAATGTCCTGGATGTTAAAATTTCATTCCATTCCATAATTAAAACTAGCTTGTTTAATGGTCTATATCTTCCACCATTTCCATGCCATTGTTTGTTTGAAAAATATTATTTTTTCACAGGTACTTAACATTACACCGAAGGTGTTCCTCTACGGGCTTTGTCTGGGCAGATTTGGCCAATAAAATACTTCAGTTTTCATCCTCCTCCCTCGAATCAAAATTTTTACCACATGCAAGATCTCACGGCTACCATATTTAAGGAAATGACTTCAACGATCTAGTTTTCTCTGTCTAAGGAAAGATCTCTGAGAGCTTTTCGATCATCTAATACATAGGCTTTGATTCTCCAATTCCAATAGGATTGTGATTGTGCATGATTGGTTGCTAGGGTGGGTTCAAACTGGCGACAAAACATGAAGTCCCTACCTACAGTTTTAGTTGTGTCAATGCCTATTTCTCAGTGATATGGGTGAAGGGGACTCAAATTTTGGAATTTGTTGTATCATACAAATAATGCTTCTTGAATAGATTTATTACTTCCATATATGGATGCGAAGCAGAAATTATAACGCTGAGATGGTTGGATGACCAAACTCCAACTTCAATTGTTTATGTTTCTTTTGGTACATGTGTACCCTATCATGCCAACAAATCCAGGAATTGGCTCGAGGGCTTGAGGCAAGCCAAAAACCCTTCACTTGGGTAGTCAAGGTTGTAGATACCCCTCATTTCACAGTGTTGGACGAAGTGCATGTTGACTGGATAAGCAAGATGCTTCCAGAAGGGTACGAGCACCAAATTGTAGGATGCGACTTCATGGCGAGTAACTGGGCATCTCAGCTTGATGTTTTATTGCATGATTCTACTAGCAGTTTCTTAATGCATTGCATGTGTAATTTGACTTTGGAGAGCATCAACACGGGTGTTAACAAGGTGGCTTGGCCGCAACATTTGGGCCAATTTGGCAACTCGATACTGGTGGCGAAGGAGTTGAAGGTGGGCATGGAAGAGAAGAAGTGGACAAAGGCAAATGAGAATGAGTTTTTCATAATGAATGAGATTGAGAAAGCCTAATTTGAAACCTAATGGCCAAAAATTGATATGGAAAAGAAGAAACTGAGTAGTACACTCCATTGTTTGCGCAGGGATAGATGGGAAAGCGTTTCCAGTTTAGTGGATTGAGATTGAAAGAGAGGACTCAGCTCCATGAATCTCTTCATCCTCCTAGGGAAATGCATGGTCATTATTTGAAGCCTAATTTGGTACCTTTTCTTTATCCTGAGGTAATGCATGGTCATCATTTTGAAGTAAGAGGAAAGATTCATATCACTTGCAAGAAGAACAGACAAATAGACTGTTGTGATGATTTCCACGAAAGTTATAAAGGTTATACCCATGAATTTAGAGATTTTTCCATTGACTGAACAAATTCAAGGACATGGGGACACTCACGTTCCATTCCTAACCATATTGAAAAATTGTTCCGAGTGTTTAAAATTGAGTTTCGTATGTGTAGAAGTGTGGATATCTATATATGTCTTATTAGTGGAGTAAGATGTTTTCTGGGAACTCATTTCGATATGTAAAACTACTTGAAATTGTCGGTTAAGATATTGGGAAAGAACTTTCGTACGACTTTGTTTCATCGTGACTCGGTGAAGTGCTTAATTTTTTTGGTGTTTAATCAACTTTACAGAGTGATTCACTAAAAGACCAGTTGTCTTTAACCTTTACTAAACTAGCAATTACCCCTAACCTATTCTAAAATTAATCTCATGAAGATGAAATTACCTAGATTGATTGAAGTTGAGGAAACACCGTTAAAACATAAAAACAACCTTAAAAATAAATGATTCTAAATAATATATATCAATAAAATCAATTTTAAAGTCAAATTAACATGTTGTGGAACCATGTAAATAAAATTAAAGAATAAAGAAAATAAGTAACAATACCATATCATCTTATTTTTAGTGTTCTTATTTTTAAATACACTAAAAGACTTTCAACATTTAAAAAAAAATCTAAATAGAGATTGATGTCCATATTTAAAAAAGCTTTCATATTTAATGATTTAGTTTTATTTTTTAAAAATGATCTTCTAGATATCTTTAATGATTAATGATGGGAGATCATTGCTAGAGGGATGTTTCCATCTAGTGTTAGTGTTAAATGATGGGTCCCTTGCCTTCCTATTGGTGCAAAGGTGAGCACATAGTTTGAAACTCAAATTTCTTTCTAGATCCCGCTTTCTGAATGGATTCGCTATCGAAACTGGCGGCCAGGGCTCTCTGCATCGTCTGATATATCTCAGGTATGGTGAAATTGGAATCCTCGTCGCAATTAAGTTTAGGCCAGATTTTTCTTAGAAAAATGCTGTGAAATGGAGGTTTTACTGAGAAAATCTGTGCAAATGGGGGTTTTGCAGGAAAATCACATGCAGCATTTGAGGGTACAGTGTCAAATCAATAGCCTTATATCAGCACACAGCTTTTGAGGGTAGCCAGTGGGAGAAATTTTGTAGACAAGACTCCATAGCCTTCGGGCAGTGGAAAGGCTATAGGTGTCACAGATTTTTTCAGCACACAGCCATTAACTATTGATTCTGTGTATGCCAAATATTCGTCACATTCTCCCGGTCCTTTTATGAGGACAAATGAGAGTCCAGTTTCTGTGCTAAAAACATTAAGGGCAAAAGGTACCTTTGGAACATGTAACTGCTTGGTTGGCATGAACTCTTTAGCTACAAGCAATGGAAAAGTGGCTAATGTAAGAGAGTTAAGTTTTACAGTAGAGAAATCCTCTTGTAGTGTAGACAAGGAAGACTTCACATCAAAGAGCTGACATTTAAATAAGGCCACAGGAGCAAGCATAGCAGGTCTTGTAACATGCATTTCTGTTAACACCGAAACAGGAAGAGAATACCTTGTTTGTGAAAATGGCATTGAGCATGAGATTTATTTATTTTACAGGTCTGCTTTCAAACCTCAAGGTGTAACAGAAGGTGCTGTTGGCAAAGGTTTTATTCCTTCTATCTTGGAGAGGTCAAAGAAGCTAGCCAGCTAAAAACCAAATGGCGGACAGAGAGAACACGTGTTTCACAAGGTTTGTACTGGTAGTGATCCAGGAGATCAAGGCTTCATTCTCAGAAATAATAAAGGAAGGTTGTCGAAGTAGGAGTTACAAAAAAGTGTCTTATCTGTAGATGATGGAATACATTCGATATATATCTTGGAAGGGCTTGTAAGTATGGATGAGAATGGTTTTTTCTCCAATCCGCATGAAGATTCCTTTGGGCCAGATCATTTGAAGACACCTAGAAAACCAATCTTCTTTTCTTATATGCGTCATAAGATCCATTCGAAGGACTACAGGACATGGAGATCAAGTTTGGATGACTTTTAGGACATCTGCCGCTGTGGGATGAATTATAAAGAGAGAGGCTCTAGCATTTGGAGTGGTGCACATAATTTATTATATCGGGGTAGAAAATATCTTGAACAGTTTGCAGATAGAGTAGAAATGTGTTTTGGTCTCCCAAATGAAACTAATGAGGGTAAAATCACCTGTTATCTTGAAACTTTTAGCAATGGCCATCGTAAACTAGGAAATATGCTTTATCAAGATGCAGAGTGTCGTTTCTTATGAAAGTTGTGTTACCTGTGAAATATAATAATCTCCAATATGTCTGTCGTTCTACTTTTCCGTGCACACAAAATATGGTCTATGTTGAAGAAATGGAGGAGAACATATCAAACACTGAGACTATATTGGAAAATATTTCCGAGGGTAATCTACAATTCAAACAGATGAGTCAATGGTGGAAATTTCAAAATGCACTGGAGATGAAATCAGATTCAATCCTGCTAGGAAGGTCATTAAGTGTTCAAGTTAATTTGGAGACATAGAACTTGACAGTGATAATGATGGTCCATGTAATGTGTGATGCTGATGAAGTAGAATCAGAGTTGCGTAATGGTAACAGAGAAAGATAGATTAGAGAACATAATTGTTGAGCGTGAAGAACAAGAAGCTAGAGAGGTTAGTTCTCTTTAATTATCTTCTATTTATCATTATTAATTTTCTTTGTTTGCATGGTTGAAGCCAAGTTAATTAAGGCTTGTCAGTAGTTTGCAGTGGCACATCAAATTGGTAACAATATCGAGATAAAATATTAGAATGGTTTATATTTACCAGAAATCCCTTCAATCTTAACCAAAGATTCCTTCATATAGGGAATAGTGTCAGGTTGCTTTCTGAGAAACCAGACTGGATCTTCGTGATGATATTAATGGGATTCTCATAGCTCCACCTAGTAGCATAACTTTCTACAGACATACTGATTTATAACTATCCATATTGGTAGCAGAGATCTTGGCAGTACTTAGCAATCCTCTACTTTATAGCTTGTTGAAGAAAGTATTTGACATTCTTACTCCCTCTTTCTTAGGGAGACCAAAATCCTAATCTTGTATTTTTAGAGTGCAAAGTGTTTTATCTGGCAGCCTGCTTATCATGAGATCCATCCACTTTGTAGATAATTATTTGATGCAATCAAACATGTCATAATTTAGGTGCTGCTCTTCCATAAACAGGAATGTCCTTTCTGGGAAGGTTTATCAGGCTCTTTGAGACTCAATATGTAATCATTAGTCTCTTATTAATTTTCTTCAAATTCTAAGGGAGCTTCAATGCAAGAGATGATCCTTTGAGGTGAGAAATCAAGGGGTCTGCCATGATCTTCTCACGTTGTCTATATCTGGTTAGCTGCTTCTGTATTTGATTAGACCTGTTTTTCGTGTTGGCCTTAAAAAAAAAAAAAAAAAACTCCCTCTGCAGAGGACCATCTTCTGCATCTTATATTATGGCTCTTATTAAATATATCGAATTTGACTGAAATTGTACCAAGTGCCAAGATATCCATTCTAACAAAGATTCTATAGCTCCCTCTAAGGTCTTACCTTAGATGGATATTCAGCTCTGCTCCTCATCTATGAGATATTAATATGCTAAATTGATGGTACCTCAATATTACAGGTACCCCCGACTGCATGAAGATTCCAAAAGACTTAATCTGAGATTTTCCTTGTGATGATTTGCTTCATGTCTGATTAAGCTAAGATGACTAGCCTTTATTAGAACTGTTCCACTTATCTCCTGTCAATCAAAGAGGTCCTTTGTTACTAGACTTGAATCAAGTTTACCTTCCACCAGACTACTGCAAAAATGGAGAAATTTTGAACATAATGGCATTGCTGCTAGGTAGAGCCCAATGTTGTTATTGTTAAACAAGACTTCTGCAGGGATTAATCCTTTAAGGCTTTAACTACTGAAAGCTTGCTTCAACGGAAACCTTTACTGTATAATATTTGATTTTATCAAAAAGCTTGAGGAGTTGACTACTAGATCGATCTTGGTGACTTCCCTTATGTCTGCTATACCTCTGGTTTGATCAAACGATGTCAACACTTTTGTCAAACATAAGATTTCTTATAGTAATTATGATTTCACTGGAAATGAGTTTTCAAAATATATCTAAAAAAAAGGATATAGGATAAGGATGTCACAGCATATATATTCATGATGCCATATATCCAAAATACCATAAAAGGTTATGCAAGCATATGTAGTCCTGCACCCATTCATCATGCCAATATTACATGATGTTGTGCCAATCTTTCAGTTACACTAATTTTTGTAAAGCCATCCACACTTGAGCTGCATATGATGACTAACGAGCATACTGTGAATTGAGGATGTACCATAAATTTCCATACAAATGTCTGAACCAAGATATAGGGAGAAATTTTCGATGATAGTTGTAGGTTGTAGATGCGATGCATCTACACAGTAGTCTTAATACAAGAATTTCATTTACTGTAGATGATTTGAGGCTAGAACCAATATATAGGGAGAAATTTTCGATGATAGTTGCAGGTTGTAGATACGATGCATCTACACAGTAGTATTAAATTCTTAATACAAGACTTGGATTTAGTGCAGATGATTTGAGGCAAGAATAATGGCCTATCAGGTTTCGTTGTTTTGAAAGAAGAACAAGAAAATTTTGTTTGTCTTGGACAATTTCAACAAGAGACAACTTGATACATTGAATAATCACCTGAATATTATGTTTGTAATGTTAATTGGGCTCAGAAGGACCCATACGTACTTGTTTGTCTTTGCTAAGTCAACCTATCTCTTCAACAATTTTAGAGTGCAGAAAATCTGTTGTAATAACTTATGTTCCCCGAGCCACTCTTGAGATTTTAGAATGACGTGTTTCAGATTCCAAGATCCTTGGAATGATCTTTATTTGTCATGAACTCCTTTTTCTTTAATACCAGAATTTCAGAGATATCATTAGCACACACATGTAGATCCTTCACTTGCAATAAGCATCAACCCAACACAAACTTTGAACACTGTTCTTTATCAAACCCTCTTGATTGATGCTGCAAGGGTTGAAGTAGCCTTTCATATTTTTCTATGAGACAGCCCTTAATACAGGGTTGAAGGCTTGTCAACAAGCTCAAGAATAACATTATTGATATGAGGTTAGATGATAGGAACTCTATAGCATCAGATGTGACTGCAATAGAGAAGGAATTACCATTTCTTTTACTAGCAATCATAAAAATTATTATCACATTGATAGTAACTGAAGAAAGAATATAAATGACATTTGTAGAAGACAAGCCAAGACAATAGAACTTAGGAATTGGCTCAAGCCAGGGAAAAACCCCAAGATGGGGAAAACCATTGATCAAATCTTATTATTATTCATATCAAATGTTCAACAAAGAGAGTACAATAATACAACGTCAAGAATGTCTTGCCAATGAGGTGATCCGTAATCGTAGTCCTCAATCATAGATGTAATTCTAGAGCTAACAAGATGTAACCTCTTAAGTTTCAGAAGACACTTGTACAAATTAGGGTTGCTTTCAGTTTAACTAGGAGCTCCTCTAATTAGATCAATTATACAGCTACATAAATACCTCCTATATGTTGATCAGGAAGGTTGAAAAAGGATGCTTTTCTAGGTGCTCTGGTTAGGGCATGTGACACACTGCTTCAGCCCTTAAAGATTTGCTCAAACTGCTTTTATAGTTGCAACTCTTCTTCAAGTAGTCAACCCTTTATCTATTTACAAGACAGGGTTTATTTCAGCCCTCAAACATGCCTTCATAACAATCTGCCTTCATCAAAAGAGGTTTTGATTCTACCTGATTCGATAACAACCCTCACGGTTCTCTGTTTAGCAAGTCAATGCCTATGGCTTGCCTGAGAAAGGTATCCAGGGAATGCGGCTCACCTAGAAGAGGGATTACATGCCATAGTCTTACACCCGTTTATTCATGATGCCTGTGGTCAGCTTTAGAAGGAACTCAGACCTACAACAGAAATAGAAATAGGCCCAGAACTATTCACAAGAAAATCCAGAATTCCTCCTAAGATGCTCAGCCTCTTTCCCAAGGGACTTGGCCCACCAAAACAGCCCTGTCATGACAATAACAAGCCCTTTCCTCCTTCACTAAAGACACTATCCTTCTGCGGTCATTTCAGAGAGAATATGTGTGAAATGAGGATGAGGGCACCACTATATATACAAGTTTTTGGAGTTGAAGGGACGTGTTTTGTGGGATTAATGAGCCGATATGTAGGCCGACCTTGATAATTTTATATGAGAGAAACATAAATTCGAAATCATACGTTTCCTTAAATTTCGATGATTTTTAGGTCGATTTTGGTCCTCTCGAAAAGAGGAATTTAATGCCATAATTATCTTCCCCAAAGGAGTTGTCCAAAGTGGAATCTGGCCCTAGTTGCCAATTTTAACACATCTTAAGGCAAAGAACCTACTTTGCTTATGACAACCTAAACTATGCGAGTGACTTGGAGAGGACTCCATTTCTCAAGATGAAAAGAGAGGGTGTTACAACATGGAAATTGTCATGAAACTCTTACTCAAGTGATAGTCTAGACATAGACATGCACATGTGATTAACAAAGATGGAGGCATGATGTGTAGTAAACAATGAGGAATGCCTCTGCTTGTGATGGTAATTGAAGATGGGGACCTCCATATACACCTTGATGCCCACATGCATGATTGTGGAACACAAGGGTTTACCCAACTAAATATGACTTCTTCTTGATGCATTCATAATGATCTTTTTGCTCAACTAATGAACAACTCCATAAGATGATAAAGTACTCATTACATAATAATTGGATTTCTAGCATATGTAAATACTACAGATTTTGGTCCATTTCTAGCACTCTCAGGACTAGAGAAATGGTTTACAAATTTGTAAGCCTCAAAAAGGCTTCTTGAAACTACTATATCCATAAAATTTCCTTATTCTTCTTTTTGACCTTGGTAATGGCATTAGCTATCTTGGAGAATTCTTCTATGAATCTCCTATTGCTCTCCCTTCCCCTTCTTCTCAGGACACTAAGAAGCATAGTTGTCAAACTCTGGACACATGAAACACTTGATAGGGCCCAAGCATTTCTTACCATTGATAATAGGAACCTGAATTCTCTTTCTCTCCTGCTGACCTATACTAGGTCCCCTATTTTTTCTGGAATTCAATATATTTATAATGAGGGTTAGAATTTTCCTCTTTCCTCTCTATACTTGCAACTCACTCTAATTTGTATCTTCTTGGATAAAATCATCCCATAATTTCTCAAGAGTCAAAGGTGGAAAGCTTTATCGTGCATAGGCACCTTAGATAAAAGGTTGCCAAGAAGATGAAAGCCCATTCAAGGCTATGTACCAAATCTTCATGCCTGAGCTCTTTTCAAGTTGTTGCACATTGATCATAGAGTTTATTAATTTTTATCAAAGAAGTGGTTGTAGTATATATTTTGTTCATTTGTGTGGCTCTAAGATTGATCCTTAGAAGCATATTTCAATTGATGTTCTCACCCTGATATATAGTGAAGATAGCATCAAACATCCTGTTACTGATGGTTTTACTGATAATGTGTGGGATCCTTCATGGAGTCCAGGATGACTTGCTTTGTTTTGGCTATCTTGTTTTTATTTTTTTGTCAACTTTGTAGATTGGTAGGTCGTTCAACTTTGGTTTTTACAAATGCCAAAGATCATTCTCCTCCAACAACATCTATATTTGCACTTTCATGGTATGAAATTGGAGGGACCTTATAATCTGTCTTTGTATCTGAGATTGAATGTAGTCAAAATATTACTCTTGGATTACACTGTTAGCAAAAATAGATCAAGTACCTAAAGAAAAACTATCATAGGTCCATAGTGCTTTTCTCAAGCATGAATCCAGGGCATCCCACTATAGAAACCTTCCGACAACTTCCTATCCAAAATAGAAGTCTGGGGTTATTGGACGGTTTCAACAAACATGCTCTTTAGCTATGAGAATTCCATTGGATTAGGACGTATCTCAGAAAATGTTGCCCTGAGACTATAAGTCGCTTCTCTTGTCTTTGTGTGGTCAGTTATTTCTCTTGTTATTGTGTAGGTCACTCCTTTTAGCCCCAAGTACATCACAGTACTCCAAGTTCAAGGTGTGGGATAAAGAATACAGACGAGTGGCATTTGTTCCATTTTTTGATGATTTCATCCCTTAGGGTGCCAGACAAAAGGGGGCCCCACTCCTTCAAAAATGTTGAATTATTTCCAAAAAAATGTTTACACCCTCCAAAATGTCACATCAATATCCCAAAGTCATAAAAAATCAACAAGTGGCTCCATTATGGAGAGAAAATCTCGACTTAATCACATCAAGCCTCATCAAGAATGGTAATTCTAATCCAAATTGTCTTTTGAAGTTTGCCACTAAAGACTAAAACATGGAAGATAATGTTTTCCTCCTTTCTACTAATTTTTTAAACATGATATACTCAGAGTCAAATCTGGTTTCTCCAATATTTAGAGTTGAAGATCAGCAAATTGTCGGTACACTGCTTCAGCATGTTGGTGGGTAGCAATAAAAATTTGAATTTTTATTCCATTTTCACATACAATTTTCATCCATTTAACTTCAAAAACAATATATTTCATAGGAAAATTTAACCTACGAAGCAAACAGGGTCAAAAAAATATGGTCTGTTACTTTGCATGAGCATTTTCTTTGATCACCTGCATGACATTTGAAGGACCAATGATCTTGATTGCTTCTGATTTTTGTAGCAACCCAATCAATTTCCTTCTCCTCCCCCGAAGCTACATGCGGAATAGACACTACATTATAGCACCTATATGCAAATGGGAAGAATTAAAGGCAGAAAATACTTGAATAAGTCTGGCCCTAGGGAGTGCCGTGGGTAAAAACCTAAAAACAAGCAACATAGTTACAGGAAAAGCAGATTCATGAACCAAAAGAACTACTTGGAGATTGAAAATCTGCACTTAAATGAAAGAGGGAAGCTCTTGCCTTACACCATATGTAGCATGGATCTGAGCGCAAATGCCGTAGACCCACATGAAGGCTGATTTGTAAATAACATAACATATATGTGGATCTGGTGATAGTGGCAGATTTTTCATTTTTAAGAGACATGGAATGAATTATGAAGGATTCAGTTTTGAGACCATGCATTCTTCTAAACAATTCCAGTAAGAACTAAATAGTGGATTATAAATTGCAAATAACCACAGTCCACAACCAAAACAGAAACATGCATATACCACATGAAAACCACAAATACCAATAGAAGAAGTTATATATAGTTCTTTCGCTGTCCCATCCAATTTGTGAAGACATATTTTGGATGGAAATCTCATTATTTATGTAACCTGTCATAATCCTTTCATCTTGCCTCAGAATAACATCACAATAGAGTTCTAACGAAGTAATCTTACACCAATATTAGATAGAGACAATTTTCATTGACAACTTTGGATGAAAATTCGATTAAATTCTGTTATATCCTTTTCATAAAATCTTCTAACAGAACACCAACAGAGTTCATAAGGATCTATTATTACACCAACATAAATAAATGTGAACTATGGAACATCAACATATAGAAGCTGCATGTAGTTCCTTAGTTGTTCCCTTTGATTCCTGAGTATTGAAGAAATCTCGTAATGGTATCATCTTCAACGAATCCTTCTTCATGCTCTTAATAACCTGAACAGAAGCTAAAGCTCCAACAACTGTGGTTATGATAGGAATTTTATAAGCTAACGCCATTCATCTCAACTTCTGCCCATCTATTTGATCTAATGCATCTCCTGAATTTGCAGTCACCATTAACTGAATCTGACCATTTGCAATCATGTCATCTGCATGTGGCCGCTCTTCATGGAGTTTCAAAACTCTTTCCACTGGAATTCCTTCCATTTTCAACAAACTAGATGTGCCAGTTGTTGCAACAATTGTAAAACCAAGTTCAATGAATCCAGTTGCAATTGCTGGGAGGCTTGGTTTGGTGAAATCACTTAAACTTAAAAACATCGTGCCTACAAGAGACAATTTTTGATTTGCTGCAATTTGTGCCTTGGCAGATGCCATAGGAAATTTAAAGTCTATGCCCATCACTTCTCTAGTGCTTCACATTTCAGGACCAAGAACCACATCACAACGTTGAAAATGTTCAAATGGAAGGACTGCTTCCTTGACAGATACGTGACTTGGAATAACTTTCTGTATAAAACCAAAGTCTCGAAGAGATTTTCCTGACATAAGAAGCATGTCATACTTTGCTAAGGGGTGGTCAATTGCCTTTGAGACAAAATATATTGTTCGTGATGCTCTAGGATTTGCTTCAAGAAGGTAAACTTCACCAGCAGGTGTGATTGCATATTGGCAATTCATCAGTCCACAGATGCCAAGCCGCTTTGCCAATTAGATGTCCATGATCTAATGATTGACAAACATGCAGGTGACATTGTTTCCGTAGGAATAGAACAAGCTGAATCACCAGAATGCACGCCTGCTTTCTCAATGTGATCCATGATATAGCCAATGACCACACTAACTTTAGAATCTGTCAAAGAATCTACATCAATCTCACAAGCATCTGCCAGGTACTTATCAATGAGTACTGGCCTTTCTGGGTCCACTTCTACTGCAGTTTCTAAGTAATGCTTGCCCTTCACATTCTTCTCAGGACACTAAGAAGCATAGTTGTCAAAATCTTGACACATGAAACACTTGATAGGGCCCAAGAATTTCTTACCATTGATTATAGGAACCTGAATTCTCTTTCTTTCCTGTTGACCTATACTAGGTTCCCTATTTTTTCTGGCATTCAATTTTTTTTATAGCGAGGGTTATAATTTTTCTCTTTCCTCTCTATACCTGCAACTCGCTCTAGTTTGTATCTTCTTGGATAAAATCATCCCATAATTTCCCAAGATTCAAAGGTGGAAAGCTTTCTCGGGCATAGGCACCTTAGACAAAATGTTGCCAAGAAGATGAAAGCCCATTCAAGGCTGTGTACTGAATCTTCATGCTTGAGCTCTTTTCAAGTTGTTGCACATTGATCATAGAGTTTATTAATTTTTATCAAAGAAGTTGCTGCAGTATCTATTTTTTTCATTTGTGTGGCTCTAAGCTTGATACTTAGAAGCATATTTCAAATGATGTTCTCACCCCGACATATAGTGAAGATAGCATCAAACATCCCATTAGTGATGGTTTTACTGATAATTTGTGGGATCCTTCATGGAGTCCAGGATGACTTGCTTTGTTTTGGCTATCTTCTTTTTAATTTTTTCTCAACTTTATAGATTGGTAGTTCGTTCAACTTTGGTATTTACAAATGCCAAAGATCATTCTTCTCCAACAACATCCATATTTTCACTTTCATGGTATGAAATTGGAGGGACCTTATAATCTATCTTTGTATCTGAGATTGAATGTAGTCAAAATATTACTCTTGGATTACACTGTTAGAAAAAATAGATCAAGTACCTAAATACAAACTATCATAGGTCCATAGTGCTTTTCTCAAGCATGAATCGAGAGCATCCCACTGTAGAAACCTTCAGACAAATTCCTATCCCAAATAGAAGTCTGGGGTTATTGGAAGGTTTCAACAAACATGCTCTCTAGCTATGAGAATTCCATTGGATTAGGACGTATCTTATAAAATGTTTCCCTGAAACTATCAGTCGCTTCTCTTGTCTTTGTGTGGTCAGTCACTTCTCTTGTCATTGTGTGGGTCACTCCATTTAGCCCCAAGTACATCACAGTACTCCACGTTCAAGGTGTAGGATAAAGAATACAGACGAGTGGAATTTGTTCCATATTTTGTTGATTTCATCCCTTAGGGTGCCAGACAAAAGGGGGCCCCACTCCTGAAGAAAATTTTGAATTCTTTCCAACAAAATGTTGACACCCTCCAAAATGTCACATCAATATCCCAAAGTCATAAAAAATCAACAAGTGGCTCCATTGTGGAGAGAAAATCTTGACCTGATCACATCAAGCCTCATCAAGAATGGTAATTATAATCCAAATTGTCTTTTGAAGTTTGCCACTAAATACTGAAACATGGAAGATAATGTTGCCCTCGTTTCTACTAATTTTTAAAACATGATATAGTCAGATTCAAATCTGGTTTCTCCAACCTTTAGAGTTGAAGATCAGCAAATTGTCGGTACACTGCTTTAGCATGTTGGTGGGTAGCAATAAAAATTTGAATTTTTATTCCATTTTCACATACAATTTTCATCCCTTAAACTTCAACAACAATATATTTCATAGGAAAATTTAACCTATGAAGCAAACAGGGTCAAAAAAATATGGTTTGTTACTTTGCGTGAGCATTTTCTTTGATCACCTGCATGACATTTGAAGGACCAATGATCTTGATTGCTTCTGATTTTTTTAGCAACCCAATCAATTGCCTTCTCCTCACCCTAAGCTGCATGCGGTATAGACGCTACATTATAGCATCTATATGCAAATGGGAAGAATTTAAGGTAGAAAATACTTGAATAAGTCTGTCCCTAGGGAGTGTCGTGGGTAAAAAGCTGAAAACAAGCAACATAGTTACAAGAAAAGTAGATTCATGAACCAAAAGAGCTTCTTGGAGATGGAAAATATGCATTTAAACGAAAGAGGGAAGCCCTTTCCTTACAGCATTTGTAGCATTGATCTGAACGCAAATGTCGTAGACCCACATCAAGGCTAATTTGTAACTAACATAACATATATGTGGGTTTGGTGATAGTGGCAGATTTTTCATTTTTAAGAGCCATGGAATGAATTATGAAGGATTCAGTTTTGAGACCATGCAGTCTTCTAAAAAATTCCAGTAAGAACTAAATAGTGGATTATAAATTGCAAATAACCACAATCCACAACCAAAACAGAAACATGCATATACCACATGAAAACCACAACTACCAATAGAAGAAGTTATATATAGTTCTTTCACTGTCCCATCCAATTTGTGAAGACATATTTTGGATGGAAATCTCATTATTTATGTAACCTGTTATAATCCTTTCATCTTGCCTCAGAATAACATCACAATAGAGTTCTAACGAAGTAATCTTACACCAATATTAGATAGAGACAATTTGCATTGACAAATTTCGATGAAAATTCGATTAAATTCTGTTATATCCTTTTCATAAAATCTTCTAACAGAACACCAACAGAGTTCATAAGGATCTATTATTACACCAACATAAATAAATGTGAACTATGGAACATCAACATATAGAAGTTGCATGTAGTTCCTTAGTTGTTCCCTTTGATTCCTGAGTATTGAAGAAATCTTGTAATGGTATCATCTTCAACGAATCCTTCTTCATGCTCTTAATAACCTGAACAGAAGCTAAAGCTCCAGCAACTGTGGTTATGATAGGAATTTTATAAGCTAACACCATTCATCTCAACTTCTGCCCATCTATTTGATCTAATGCATCTCCTGAATTTGCAGTCACCATTAACTGAATCTAACCATTTGCAATCATGTCATCTACATGTGGCCGCTCTTCATGGAGTTTCAAAACTCTTTCCACTGGAATTCCTTCCATTTTCAACAAACTAGATGTGCCAGTTGTTGCAACAATTGTAAAACCAAGTTCAATGAATCCAGTTGCAATTGCTGGGAGGCTTGGTTTGGTGAAATCACTTAAACTTAAAAACACCGTGCCTACAAGAGACAATTTTTGATTTGCTGCAATTTGTGCCTTGGCGAATGCCATAGGAAATTTAAAGTATATGACCATCACTTCTCTAGTGCTTCACATTTCAGGACCAAGAACCACATCAGAGCGTTGAAAATTTTCAAATGGAAGGACTGCTTCCTTGACAAATACGTGACTTGGAATAACTTCCTGTATAAAACCAAATTCTTGAAGAGATTTTCCTAACATAAGAAGCGCGACATACTTTTCTAAGGGGTGGCCAATTGCCTTTGAGACAAAAGGTATTGTTCGTGATGCTCTAGGATTTGCTTCAAGAAGGTAAACTTCACTAGCAGGTGTGATTGCATATTGGCAATTCATCAGTCCACAGATGCCAAACCGCTTTGCCAATTTAGATTTCCATGATCTAATGATTGACAAACATGCAAGTGACACTGTTTACATAGGATTAGAACAAGCTGAATCACCAGAATGCACACCTGCTTGCTAAGTGTGCTCCATGATACCACCAATGACCACACTACCTTTAGAATCTGTCAAAGAATCTACATCAATCTCACAAGCATCTGCTAGGTACTTATCAATGAGTACTGGCCTTTCTAGGTCCACTTCTACTGTAGTTTCTAAGTAATGCTTCAATTTGTCATCACTGTATACAATTTCCATTGCACGACCACCTAAAACATTAGAGGGCCTGACAAGAATAGGATAGCAAACCTTTCTTGCTATGGCAATGCATCCTCCTCACTCTTAGCAATACCACCTTGAGGTTGCTTGACTTTTAGCTCATCCAACATTACATTGAACTTCTCCCTATCTTCAGTAGAATCTATTGAAGCGAGAGAAGTACCCATAATTCGCACAAGACCTTCCCCACTTGCATCCATAGGCTTAAACTCATCAAGGTATTGTTCTATGGGTAGAGCTAGATTCAAAGGTGTTTTCCCTCCAAACTGTACAATTATACCATCGGGCCTCTCTTTGTCAATGACATTCAAATCATCCTCTACTGTAAGAGTCTCAAAGTACAATCTATCACTATTATCATAATCTGTAGAGACAGTCTTAGGGTTTGAATTCATCATGATGGTTTCATATCATGCATCTTGCGAAGCAATGCTCATAAATAGGTTAGAAACATCAATCTTATAACCATTATAACAGAAACATCAAAATATTCTTACATAACTCTAAGTGCTACCTTTAATTTCCAAAAAAGAGAAAAATGCATTTATATCAATCTCATGCAAAGTGGGAAATTAAGTTACTATGAACCTGTAGTACGATGATGCATGACAGCAACAATAATAAAATTCAATGTCGTGCTCAATTGGGTTTGGTCCTCCTCCAAGAATCAATACTTTCTTCCTTCCGCGTGGGGTTGCTTCACATTCATCATCGTAAGATGAATACATATAGGGTGTATTGGCCTCAAATTTAGCGTCACATGTATCATATCTTTTTATATGCAGGACTTACACCCAAAGCTAAGCTGCGGGCACAGACATCTTTTTCATTTGATTTAGTTGCAAATGATATCTTCTTATCACTAAATCCCCTCTTTTTTACTTCATAAAAATCATCTTTGCTTAGTTCTGAAAGCTTTGTAATAGAGAAGAACCCTTCGACGTCTAGGAGCTCCCTCAACTACAAAAGGAACCATCTATCAATATAGCATAACTCATGAATATCTTCAGTGCTCATACCTCTATTCATTGCAACATATAGTGCATAGATTCGATTTGGACTAGGAAGTCTTAAACCATACTTCATGTTATAGGGAAGGACTTCATTTTCCTTTATCTGTGTACCTAGAAACGTGTGTCTGATTTCATAGGAAAAATCAAATCTTAAAGGTAAGACTGTTGTCATTATCTAGTGATTCAATTGAAGTGAGGCATGACTTAAGATCAGTGATTCAATAATCTGCATTATAAGTTGGGAAAACTTGGAATGACTCAACAACAAATCAGCAAGCAGGGAGAATAAATCAGGAAAAATTTGATAGTTCCTAATTTCTTAGCAATCTTTTTCATACTGATTTGCAAGCTTCTTACTTTATACACTATTCTTCTTTTTTGTTTTTCCACGGATGCCTATATTATTCGTATGTTTAGTTTTTCTTGATCGCCTGTGTTGGGATTGTAACATGATTGCTACTATCATAACTCTTTAATTCCCCGTATTGATGGCTGGTTTTGGATTGCAATGCAGTGAAGAAAAGTATCAGCAATTCCAAGCAGATGGAAATTTGTATTATAGACGTGCTGCATGTCGTGGAGACTGTTACTAGGTTTTCCTAGTCACATGGTTATGTAGATCATTAATTCAAGTGGTTTCTGATTGCATTCTATTACATATCTATTTCATACTTTTGGAGAATAGGTTAATGATCTTGATGATGTTGTTCAAGAGCTGTGGAGGAGGAGGGATGAAACAGAGCAGGAGAAGATGACTAAACTCAGGGCTGCTGCTGGACTCCCTTCACAACAAGAAATGATACGCCTTTTCCCTTAATCAGATGATGATGAAGAATTCCCATCCATTCAGCCAAAATATTCCAAATCCATATCCAAGGGTTTAGTTGAAAAGACATTTAAAATTGGAAAGGATCAAATGATGAAACCAAAGGAATATGGAAAAAAGGCCTCAAAATGCATTAGTGAATAAAAAAATTGTTAAGAAGAAAGGATTACAAGTTCAGTCAAATGGTAAAACAGGGGCATTGAATAACAGTTTGCATATATTTCAGTCTGAAATGAAAGTAGAAGAGAATTCAACACCAAGTCAGGACCAAAATAGTTTGATATATGAAAACAATGTAGAGGAGTGGTCTCAAAAATCAGATGGGAATAAATTATATTCTCCTCCCAAAAAAAAAAGTTCAGTTAAAGATGGGATATCAGTGTAGGCTGATGACACGATTTTTGAAAGCAACATAGTCGAAAGTGGTTTACTTAGTGGAAAAAAGAATGCCAAATGTCATTAAAGTAAAATCATTTCCAAGTCATCTCACATTCAAATACATGAGAAAGTGGATACACAAATTGAAATGTTTGCTAGCAAGTCTGAGAACAGCAAGAGGACAAAGATTGTTATACATCTCCCAGCAAGAGATAAGAACAATAAAGATACGGGTAAATCATCCCAGCGTTCAGCATCAGAGGCTCATAGTAGTCAAAGGGAACAGGGTTCAGCAGGTTCACAAGGTGGGTATCTTAATCAGGTACTAATTTGATAGGACATATTAGTACATGTATATTCTTTAACTGTAGTTGTTTGCTTCAAAAGTTGAGTCTGTTTCAGAAGAAATAATGTTAATTATGGTTCACCCACAATAGAAGTGGTCTTTTAGGGCACTGAAAGATTGATAGCTATAGGAAGACCGATATCTCTGTGTTGTGGTTATGAGAAGCACTGTTGTATTTACATGAATAATTAGCCCTATTAGCTTATTGTTCCAATTTTGAATGTTTTTGTTGAAAAATTAACATTGCAAGGAAAGCAATCATGATCTCTGTCTGTTTTTGAATGACTTCCTGGGTTCGTTGTGGATTAGAGAGAAAGTTAGGTTCTATAATTATTGAAACTAAATTAGGCTGGAATGAAAAAGTTGCAGGCATTTTTGTGGAGGTTAGACCATACGGCATCAACATTTCTAGTAGAACCTATTCAGCTTTATCCTCACCCTTTTACACATTACTTTTTATGAGAGGAAAGTTTGGACTATTGGAATTGGAATTCCTCCAATGTAGATGAGGGAAGTTTTGAATTATTTTGTTGAAAATGCCACATATATGATATGTAATGTGCACATATCAAGGCCACATACGGAGATGTATGTTCACTTAGATCATTACACCCAGGAGCCAAAAATGGGTCAGACAAGAGCTCCCCTTCTGACATGAGCAAGGAAGGGGAATCATGTTTGCATCATTGTTATTAGAACCAGACCAGTGGACCTCTAAAACTAGAAACTGGTGTCAACCAGAAAAAACTGTATGACCCAAAAATACATAAAATATTCAAATTTTGATTAAAAAATAAATATTCATGTACATCCATATGAATCCAAACCATTATACACAAATATGAAAATTTCTCTCATGTATATAGCTAGTAAGAATGCATCTAATCAAAATAGAGCACTAAATACAATCCATATCTGAACAAAAATAGTAAAACCAAAATAGTTTTTCTCAAGGATTTCACCATGGCTTCCTGATGCTTAGCTTTGTTCTGCCATATGCAAGCTTCCAATTTCAGTTGTTTGACCTGCTCCTCTAGTTCTCTGTTTCTAAGATTGAACTTCTCCATATCTGAATATTTTTCCCTTATTTGCCTCAAGATGATTTCCTCAATCATAGAAAGCATAGATAGATGCCTCTTCCTCTTCTCTTCAAGAGATTGCCTCAATTGATCTGCATGTGTTCTCAGAAATTGATCAAGCTCTTCTTTCTTTTTTTTCAACTGTGATGCTATATGCTCTGTTAGAAAATGAATGGTAGAAGCTACATCGCCTCTCGTTGCAGATGGTATTGAAGAATTGACTTGTTCATCCTCAAATGCCAGACGGAGACCAGTTGATACAGTACCCACTAAGTGTGGTACATTCCCTGGTCCTGCAGCTGGGGCTTGATGATGAAGGTCACACAAATTTATTAACAAGGGTCTCTGATATTGCAAAGAAATAATATCCACAGCCTCCCTTGGTCTCTTTTGCGATGGATGGTCCTTTGGCATATGGAACATTGCTCCATTCTGTTGACCATGCATAGAATTAGGCACTGCATTGATATTTAGAAGAGCATAAAATATAATGTGTTCATGTTATATGGTTTTTGGATATGATAACCTGTGGAATGGAAATCCTCATAAGAACACTTTCCATGAGATTAGTTTCTTATCTAACATGGTTTCCAGGGGTGTCCACAAAGCTTTGGAAACCACTCAGTGCCACCCATTATATCTTTTGGTGATTCTTAAAAGAAGAGGTTTCACTAACGGAAGCATCACAAAAGGAGATAGATACAAATGTAAACCTTATTCTCGTGATGTTTATCTTCTTTTCAAAACCACCTATATATGGAAACCACCCCCTCCCCCAAACTCACGATTTTACAAGATTTTCTACCAGAGTTAAGGAGGCAGCAAACAAATGGTGAACAAACAGTGGAGTAAATAGTTTCTAATATCACTACATTATAGATTATGCGTCTACAAATTTGATTCTAATTTCTGGTTCATTGTTTGTAGAATGTCTGCAATTGAATTTCTGATTAAAAGTCTGAGTTTTTAATGGTATCTGAGATTTAATCAATAGTTACAAGGGTGATACTATAGTGTTCATCTCTATACATTAGTGAATTGTTAATGATAAAGAGAGGGTATTTTAGAGTAGTAAAATCAAGGGAACACAAATAATATGCATTGATGAATCTTATTGGAAATGCATATGAAGATATGGTTCAGATATTCCTCGTGGTGTTGCAGAGCTTCATGCAGCAGGTGTCTCGTGTATGAATCTCAAACCATCCAACCTTCTTTTGGATGCAAGAGGGAGAGCAGTAGTTTCTAATTTTGGTCTTCCAGAAATTTTGAAGAAACCTCAATGTAGAATATCTCGCTCAACCCCGGAGGATGATGTGACAAGGACACATTCATGTGTGGAGTGTACTATGTTGAATCCTCATTATACAGCCCCAAAAGCTTTGGAACCACTCAAGAAGTCTTCTTTGAACATTTTTTGGGATGAAGGAAATGGAATTTCTTCAGAATCTGATGCCTGGAGTTTTGGTTGCACCTTGGTTGAGATGTGCACTGGAGCAATTCCATAAGTTATATTGTGTCTACCCTTGTGTTTGTAGTTGAGAAGTCCAATCTTCAATTTCCTTTTTCTTTTGTAATGTGCAAACATGGTACCCTCTATATGAAACACACTTGCTATATATTTAATGAGATTTGTCATGCAGGTGGAATAACCAAAGTTCAGAGGAGATCTATAGGGATGTTGTCAAGGCTCAAAGGCAGCCACCTGAATATGCTAGTGTTGTTGGTGTTGGAATCCCAAGAGAGCTGTGGAAGATTATTGGTGAATGTTAACAGTTTAAGCTTTCAAAGAGACCCACTTTTCATGCCATGCTGCCCATATTTTTACGCCATTTGTAGGAGATTCCTCTTAGCCCTCCTGCAAGTCCAGACAAGTAAGAATATAGTGGGAAGCTTTATTTTTCTATTTGCAACGTAAGGCTTTCTTTGATTAGTTTAATTTTAACTTATGGTATATTTGCTTGATGCAACTGATGTGAAGCGTATCTAGTATGTACATATGCAGTTTGCTCACAGTTTGTTATTTCCTGTGTTGCTTGCTAGTTACTATACTGCTAATATGGCACAAGTAAAAATAGTTATGACTTTCACCATAGAATGTGGAAAATGAGCTGCATGACTTTCCATCAATGTTAAACAAAATAAGTAGATTAGTCAGGTGAAGAAATATTTCTTCCATAAATATGATTACTGATTAATGATGGACCAAATTTTATTGGGATATTGTACTATTTTTGTCATGCCCGGCTTGAGTACCGTGTAACCACTTTTTGGAAGAGGCATACTTCTTTTTGTCAAAAAAATTAATTGCAACAAGATTATCATTATTTTCCATTGAGATGAGTCTAAGAGTAAGACTGAAATCTACAATTTTTTTATGTTTAAAAACTCATAGATTTCATGGTTGCTCATGGCAGTTGTCCATCAAAAGATTCTGAGACTACATGGATAGAGCCATTTCCTTCATCTGTCTTGGAATTTGTACAGGATACTCAAATGTTCTTCATCATATGGTCTCAGAAGGGGATGTAGAAGGTGTTAGGTGATTTTCTTTACTCTCAAAAATTTTTGTTGTTTGCATGAATTTTTATTCAAATAGATTTCTTAGTTATATGGCTATAGTTTTATCTTTGACAAGCAATGATTTTCATTTGCGCTATGCAAATCTCTGCATAGATTCATCTGGAAAGACTGGAAACTCAGTTGGCCCCCTAACAATGTTGCACACCCTTCTGTAGAGTGTACTTGGGCTAATCCAATCTACTCCTCTAGGCTAGCAAACACTCGAGCTCCAATCTGCCAGGCTAGCAACAACTCTTGTACATCAGAGTGTTGCACTTCGGCACCGTCCTTCATCCAACCTTCAACTACTCTCCGTCCTTCAAGATAGCTTGTCTAGGGCTATTTTGGGTAGCCAATCTCGTTGCCCTCAAACAACTCTATGACCCCCAACCATCCACTGCAGAATCTGCCACCACTTGAAGTGCTCTTGACACCCTTGTCCACTTCACTGCTTGGCTTCCACAGTCAACAACCAAACTAATACGATCTGGTCACTTCTTGACCCAAAAAGCCTCCACAAACACTACTGTTACAACACTATAGTATTGCTATCCTGGTTAGGGCACTTTGCAAGCTGCACTAACCACTAACCAGCCATTGGACTACCTGCTCCTAGCTGCAGCCTAGGTAAGACGAGGTGCCCTATGTATGGGCTGTTGTTGTGGGCATTTGGCAGCCTTTAAAGACTCCACGCTGGCCTGTTTGGAGTGGCTAGGCCTGTGGCCTACCACAATCCACTGCGGTTCCCTTACAACATACCCAATCCACCTTCCTTCTCCACGTGCAACCCTCAAAATAGTGCGCAAATAGCTCCTCTTCCAGTGGCCTCTGTTCCAGCAAGTCTAAGCTTGGGATAGACCTTAAATGAGGCCTAAAATAGACCTAGAAGAGGCACAATGTACCTACAGCAACTTGGCCTCTCCTCTATGTAGATAAGCCTCCTCCACACTGTCGCAATATGCTCCTTACAAAGCCTCTTCCAACTACGGCTAAAACCAAACAAATTCAGAGATGTACTTGCCCAATTAAGATGCTCAAACAATAATAACTCATCCTCCTTTTATAGACAAGTCATCCTCCACGGAATCATGATGAAGAGACACCTCCAAATTCTTTCAAGTCGGCCTACCTGACGAATTAATAATTATGTCATCTTCAAAAATTCATATCTCCCAAATGACAACTCAGAATCGGACGATTCTCAATGCGTTAGAATCATATTGCCGAACACTATCATCCTCATCCATCACATGCTGTGTCTTATTCTTGGTTTTTCCCCAAAACTCTATGGGTGCCAAAACCCCACACTTGGGTTCCAAGCCCACAAACTGCCCTTGTGGCACTTTGTCCTCCAAACCCCAAACCCCTGGGCTTGGAGTACCTCCAAAGCTACACAATTCAACACTCCCTCTTAGCGAGGGAGGTACCTCCATGCCAAGGAAGTACTTCTTCTTCATCATCACTTCTCGCAACACTTGCCCAACTCCTATTACTCACAATTGCAGTAATCCCTGTAGCATGCACTATGCTTTTCTCGAAAGTGTCGTTGTTACTAGAAGCCTCTTGCTTCTTCTTCTACTCTTGAATCACTTTCCAATCTCGCCATGATTCCTTCTTGTTGGATGTGGAAGCACCCTTGCTCCCCGCTGACCAAGCACTCTTCTTGGGTTGCAGAGTCTCCTCTAAATCTTCAAACTCCCTCTAGAACTCGACTCCCTCTGAGGCTCTAGAACTTGGACCTTCTTGGAAAAGTGTACCTTATTCTTGGGAACCTGTACCTTCTCCTCTGAAACCTGCACCTGCACCTACACCTTCTCCTCTGAAACCTACACCTGCACCTACACATGTTGTTGCTTTTCTAGAACCTCTACCTGTCCCCGCTTCTTCCCATGATCCTGAGGCTTTCCCGTCAACCTGTAGAGACTATGCTCCCTGACTCCAAGCACAATCCCATCAGAATTAGAGCCTCTAGGCTCGAGTCTTGCCTTCCCATCCTGGAACAAGACCTCAAATCCCTTCCTCTCCATCATTGAGACAAAGATCACACTATATCTGAGTCTTGGTATAAAAAATACATCCTGGACTCGCATCATACGTCCCCTCTCCATCTTGAATGGCACCACCCCCGATCCTCAGATCTCCAACTGACTCTTTTTGCCCAACACCATGTTCAACTTCGAGTCCCATTCAACAAGAGTCTCAAATAAATCCTGTGATCCAGTCATATGCTTCATTGCACCACTGTCCACGTACCATCCATCCTCTTGGATAGTACCCTGTGAGAAATGAGAAATCATAGCAATGTCTTCTTCTTTTTCTTCCAATATTCTAGTGAGCTCATCATTCTCTACTTTATTGGCAAGAAGAGTAGCATGCTTCCCTTTCTTCTTTTCTCTCTCCTTTTCTTTCTTCGGACAATTCGAAGAAAAATAACCCATTTCACCACAGTGAAAATACTTGATTTTACTGAAGTCCTTCTTTCGCTTACCCTTCATTCTATTTGCAAGTTCCACGTCGTCATCTTCCTTCTTGGAAGAATGAAGATCCTTGTCTTGCAATTCTTCCTGAATTAAGTCGTCCCACAATCTATTCTAGTCTGGAAACTTCTCCTAGGAAAAAATTCCTTTGATGAAATGTTTCCATTCCGAGGTGAACCCTTTCAAGGCAATCCTCACCATCTCTTCATTTGAAACTTTGACCCCAATGACAACAAGCTCATCTTGAACTTGAGATAACCTAGTCAGATACAAATTCGTTCCTTCACCCTGTATCATCTTGGTGGAATTAAACTTATGCTCCACTACCAGCACCTAGTTCTCGTTCTTGTTCTAGAAGAAATTATGAAGAGTCATCCACATATCATGTGCATTGTTCTTCCCAGACACATGCGGTATCAAGGAATCCTTCACATTGTCAAGGATGATCAACCTTTCATTCGTATCTAAATCTTCCCATAAATCCAACTCCTTAGGGTCTGTTGGTTTCTCGATTTCCTTCTTGACAAACTCCTAGATCCTGTTGACCTGCAAGACCAACTTGATCATTTCCTTCCAAGGAGTATAGTTGGACAACCATTCCAACCCATCCTCGTACCAGAGACTTTCCTGCAACTTCGACATTGTAGTGACTTCTTTAACTCACAATGCAACCAACTCCCTCTCACGTTGTACTTCGCTACGCAAACTCTGATTTACGAGCTTCCAAAGTAGTTCAGATACGCTCTGATACCATGTTGAATTTCCGTGACCTTAGATCTAGGTTAGAGTCTTAAATCACATACGCTACCAAACCAAGAATCTCAACCATAATCTACTTTGCACAATGGAAAATATAAAGTAGTAAATCACATATGCACAATAGACAGAGTTTTAAACAAAATTGTAAAATAATGTACAATCCCCAATCTTCATTATATTAAACCAAATCTAAATTATACAACAGTCTATGGTAAACAAGATACACTGACAAACACAATGTTGTATCTCATCCTGTCGATCCTTCGCTTCCATTCTGCTCATTAGTAGTGCCTTAGGCCATCAAGGCATCTACACATCGAGACTCCAGGAGGGCTGCCCCCTACCACTACTGCACATCCTTCTGTAGAGTGAACTTGGCATGCTCCAATCTTCCAGGTTAGCAACAACTCTTACACATCAGAGTGTTGCACTTCAGCCCTGTCCTTCACCCAACCTTCAAATGCTCTTCATCCTTCAAGATAGCTTGTCTAGGGCTACTTTGGGTAGCCAATATCACTACCCTCCAACAACTCTATGACACCCAACCATCCACTACGGATTCTACCACCACTTGAAGTGCTCTCGACACCCTTGTCCACTTCACTACTTGGCTTCAATAGTCAACAACCAAACTGATCTGATCCGGTCACTTCTTGACCGAATACACCTCCACAAACACTGTTGTTACAATACTGTAGTACTGCTGTCCTGGTTAGGGAACTTTGTAGGCTGCAACAACCACTAACCAGCCGCTGTACAACCTCCTTCTAGCTACGATCTAGGTAAGACAAGGTGTCCTATGTATGGGTTGTTGTTGTGGGCATGTGCAGCCTTTAAAGACTCCATGTTGGCCTGTTAGGAGTGGCTAGGCTTGCGGCCTACCCCAATCTACTGTGGCTCCCTTACATCATACCCAATCCACCTTCCTTCTCCACGTTCAGCCCTCAAAACAGTTCGCAAACAACTCCTCTTCCTGCGGCCTCTGTTCCAACAAGTTTGAGCTTGGGACAGACCTTAAATGAGGCCTAAAACAAACCTAGACGAGGCACACTATACCTACAACAACTCGACCTCTCCTCTATGAAAATAAGCCTCCTCCACGCTGTCCTAATTCGCTCCTTACAAGGCCTCTTCCTACTGCAGCTAAACCAAAACAAATTCGGAGATGTACTTTCCCAATTCAGATGCTCAAACAATATTAACTCATACTCCTTTTATAGACAATTTATCCTCCACGAAATCATGATGAAGAGACATCTCCGTATTCCTTCAAGTCGGCCTACTTGACGAATTAATAATTATGTCATCTTCAAAAGTTCATATCTCCCAAACGACAACTTGGAATCAGACAATTTTCGATGTGTTAGAATCGTATCACCGAGCACTATCATCCTCATCCATCATATGTCATGTCTTCTTCTTTGTTGTGTCCCAAAACTCATTGGGTGCCAAAATCCCACACTTGGGTTCCAAGCCCACAAGCTACCCTTGTGGCACTTTATCCTCCAAACCCCGAACCCTTGGGCTTGAAGTACCTCCCAAGCTACACAATTCAACACTAACCACCCGATGCTTCCGGCACTGCAAATACAGTGGCTCTGACAACTACAAGGTCATAATGTTAACCACTAAAGAGGTGCTAAGTCCTTCAAGCTAAATTTATAAAGGAGCTCCTATTGTTTCTATCAACCAAGCTTATGCTTGAAAGAAAGTTATTATATGCAAGACTAGCTTAGAATGATATGCAAGGTGAATGAGTGTATTTAGGTGAGATTACTCAAATGTACTTGGTTAGGTTTTTCTTTAAGATATCAAGTACTTTACAATGCTTATAAAGGGTAATTTCAACCACAAGACAAGTTCCAATTTAACAAGTGACAGTAATAAACAAGAGATGTTAATGATACAATTACTCAATAACAAGATGCAAGATAATAAATGCTAGCTTTAAATAACAATTTAGAGCACTTGCCTTCTTAGAACAATTAGCCATTGATTATTAGACAATAATAAATCTTCCAAGATGTTTCAACCAATGTTTTAAAATTCGACCGAGTTGCCCGAGCAAACCCCTTGATTGGGTCAGCTCGATACAAAAACTGGGCCAAAAGCAGGTTTGTTACCGAACCGATCACGTCGGTCACTAATTCGGCCGGTTCGGTAACAAACCGGCTAGCTCAATAGAGTCCATCTTGGCTCGGCCGAGCCAATCAAACTCGACCGCGCCCACCAAAACGATGAATTTCAGACCCCAAATTAGATTTAAGTTGGATTTTAGGGTTTTGGTATGCCCTCTAACTCGTACCAAACCTATAAAAGCTACCCAAACCCTCTCATTTCCTCACAACTACCTCATTGCATTAGTGTGAGAATTTGTGAGGAATTTGTGAAGGTGGAGTTGGTTTTTGGACCAACATTAAGGAGTCTCTTGGGAAATCTTTGGAGCAACAGTGAGGAGCTTCTTGGGAAGTCATTGGAGAAACATTGAGGAGTTGGTTTGTTGTAGTGTCTCTTATATGTAACTATTTTTCCCTCAACCCACTTTTCATAACTTCCATAACCATTAGGTAGGGAGATGCAACTTCGATGATGTTTTTCTTGTTTAGTAAAAGATTGTCAAGACTTTAATTTATTGAAAATTGTAGAATTTACAATCTATAAAGTTTCAAGATATAATTTTTAAAAGTCTAATTCTTTAAAGGGTGCTATCTCAATGGAAGAGCACCTGCTTTACAAGTAAGAGGTTGGTGGTTCGATTCCATCATGCCCTGATATTCATATGGAATGGCGACGATTAGTTTTTGGTGATGGAGGCTCTTATGACCATCACCAATGAGCTTATGGTGACATTTTTCTACCCTCACCAAAATATGAAATGGTGACGATCAATGAATGCCACCATATATACACATCAATAGTGACGACCATGAAGGTTCCATCACCATAAATCATTTTTGTTGATATGAAATGGTGAGGGTCATTGTTTGTCATTATAGTGATTATTCATGACGAACCTTGATGTCACCAATGAGTTTATGGTGACGATCAATGAACGTTGCCATATATATGCACCAATAGTGATGGCCATGAAAGGTCCATCACAAAAAATTGTTGTTGTTCATATGAAATGGTGACGGTCACTATCCGTCATTATAATCAATATTCGTGACGGACCTTGAATTTCACCAAAACACATACTTTCGGTGACACCACCTTTGGTGACGTTCAGTTTTTTGGTGATGGAGGCTATTGTCCATCACCATTGCTCATATGAAATGGTGACGGTCACTATCCGTCACTATAAATCGTTATTGGTGACGGACCTTGAATGTCACCACAACACCTATACTTTCGGCGATGCTACCTTTGGTGACGTTCAATTTTTGGTGATGAATACTCTTTTGACCCTCACCAATGAGCCTATGGTGACCATTTTTTCCCCTCACCAATGTCCTTTTTTCTTGTAGGGCCTTCAGGTGAGATGCCATTGCAGCCTCAGGTACATATTGAACCTTTTGAGAAATGGGCTTTATATTTTGTAGGACCTATTAGTCCTCCATCAAGACAAAAGAAATATATATTAGTTTGCACTGATTATGTTACCAAATGGGTAGAGGCCAAGCCATTACTTTCTGCTACTGAAGCATCTGTAGTTAATTTTCTTTTTGAGGATATTTTTACTCGTTTTAGTGTCCAAGGGAAATTGTTACAGATCAAGGAGCTCAATTCACATCAAGGCTAATGGAACAAATGGTGGAGAGGTACAAAATCAGACACAGAAAATCTACTCCCTATCATCCACAAGAAAATGGTCAAGTGGAATCTACTAATAAGGTCATTGAAGGGATCCTAACAAAGATTGTTCATTTACATAGAAGAGATTAGGCAGACAGACTTCCTGAAGCCTTGTGGGCCTATAGAACTACATGGAGAAGCACAACAGATCATACTCCCTATGAACTTGTTTATGGAAAACGAGTTTTGTTTCCCATAGAGTTTCATATTCAAACTTTTAAAATGGTAGTTCAGCTAGGACTTGATCTAACAAAAGCACAAAAGCATAGATTGGAGCAGATTAATGAATTGGATGAGATTAGACAAGATGCAGTCCAGAAAACAAATATAGTCCAACAACAAAGGACTAGATGGCATGATAATTACATCAAGGAAAAGAAATTTAAAGAAGGTGACTGGGCCCTCTTGTTTGATTCAAAGTTCAAATATTTTCAAGGTAAATTCCAAACACATTGGCTTGGGCCATATGAAATTATGAAATTTTTTGACAATGGAGCAATAAAAATCAGGAAAATAGATGAAGAGAAGGTCACTTTGCTTGTAAATGGTCATAGATTGAAGCTGTATCATAAGCCACTTTCAAGAGAAGAATTTGTAAAGAGATTCCAGGAAAACAGTGATGTGAAGTTAATGAAGAAGATTTCTTCTTCTTCATAAACTTAATTGAATTTTCTGAACTCAAATGCATGAAAAAAAAAGTATAAACATGAAAACTAATCACTGATTAGCATGTTTATACAGAAAAGATAAAGTGAAAATCAGAATCCTTCTGACACTTTAGCTTTTCAAATTTGTTCTTTTTCTGCAAGCATATATCACAAAATCATAAGTGCAGACCCATTTTATATATCATATTCCACTTATGATCCATCTCACTCCATCATGTCTCACTTCATTCATATTTCATTCACTCCATTCATCCATACTTCATTCACTCCATTCCATGGTCCACCTCATTTTCATCTCATATTTTTAAATTTGATCTCTTTCTGCAATTGAATATTTCAAATCATAAGTTGCAAGCCACTTTTCATATTTCACTCCACTTTACATTTATGATCCATTTCATTCCATTATATTTCACTTAACTCATGCTCCATTACACCATATTTCATGATCCATTTTAATTCACTTCATACAACATTTCATTCATATTTCAAAACATTCCATTCCATGTTTCAAAGCTTCTACAGGTATATTCTGTAGCCAGCCAGACATTCTGCAGCCAGATATCCTGAAGGAAACTATCCAGTAATCACTTGTTCAGCAGCAAATTGATCCTGCACACCTATGGCAACAAGAAAAATCAAAGGGATTATGAAGGCTGAAGAATCAATGTTTTTCAAAGGAGGAAAAAGCATATTAAAACCACAAAAAAATCAAAGGAAAGGCTAAAGGTAAAGTTGTGAAATTATTATGATAACAGATTGTGAAAATTATAGTATGGTCAAGTCATGTATGATTCATAAAGTTATTTTGATTATTTTTTTTGATCAATCCTATTAAACCTATCATAAAAACCTTGGACAAAATCCCTTCCATTCCGTCATACCAAATCATCATTTATTAAAAATTAACGGTTAGTACTGAAGTGACCTATTCGGTCACATCACTAACCCGAAGTATTCAGTGATGATTTTGAAATTCTCACAAGATTTTTACACGGCCTTTTCCTCCATGATAGCTCTCAAACTCATTAATTCATGTGAATCACCCTCACCGTATTTCACTCATCCCATAACCACTTCATGTCATCTTTCTGTAGCTAATTCCTGCTGCATAAATAGAGAAGGCATCTTTGGGGTGAAAGCAACTCTCTATAGCCATTTTTCTTCCGTGAATAGAAGATCAATAAAGGAGCACTAAATTGAAGGTTGAGAAAAGAAACCATGGGTCTCATTGTAAGGTCTGAACCAGTTGGAACCAAATATTTAGAGGGTTACCCACAGATTAGAGAAATGCTACAACAAGTTGGGTGGTTACAACTTTTGGAAAAGTTCAATGGTTTTCATAAGTAGGTAACTAAGACATTTGCACGGTCCTTCAATGGACCAGAGGTTGAAATAGGAGATGTCAAATTCACTATTACAGAATCCTTCATTGCAGAAGCAGTGGAATTACCAAGGCAAGGTGAACGATGGTTCAAAAACAAGGAATTTCACAATGAGGCATGGATGCAGATGCTCAAAACACCAGGAATGGATATTTTAGTTTTTAAGAAGGGAATTCCTAGCTTAGCACTGAAGAATAAATGGCGAAATATGTTGCTCATTTTGCAAAAGTTTATAACTTGTGAGGGAAGGTTTGGTACCCTATATGTTTATCATATTCGGCTTATGATGCATTTCTTAGATGAAGAAATCAATTTACCCTTTTTATTACTTCATAGCCTAAAGAGAATGGCCTCTAATGTTCAAAAGAGGGTTCAATTCCTGGAAACCACCTTGTATCACCATGGCCTAGTTAAAATCCTAATTGAATATCATTTGAGAAAGGTGGGAGACAATTGGGATGAGTTCCTAGTGAGGAATCACTTTGAAGAACCCAAGGAATATCCATCTGAAGGGAAACTTGCAAGAAGAAGAAGGAGAGGAAAAGATAACAAATCTGTTGAAATTAAAACTGGTAAGTCCATACAAGAGGACAGTGAGGAGATTATTTCTGAGAAATTGGCTGAAATTAAGAAACATCTTAAAAAGGAAAAGATAATAAGAAAGTATGCCAAGGAGAGAGGTGAAGGACCATCTAAACTAAGACGAAGCCATAGACTTAGAGGCATATTGAAGAAAACAGAGGTTAGACAAACGGGAATCATAGAAATTAAGGATGAAGAGACACCAACTGATAGATCTCCTGAGTACCAGTACGAAGAGGATCTTGATGAAAGAACTCCGGAGATAGACCTAGCACAACAACAAATCTATAATTATGTCGAGTCATTAGAAAAGAGAGCCTCAGAAAGTAGAGGAAGAACTCCTAGCCCACCAGAATCTGTAATTGAAGTACTAAGAAGAGACAAATATGAATTAGAAGTACTCAATAGGCATATAAAGAATGAAAATGAAATTTTAAGGGAGCAGGTTAAGCTGAAAAGCTATATGAATACAACTCTCTCTCTGCAAATAGAAAAATTGTACAAGGCTAGTGAGAAGCTGATGAAGAAAAACAAAAAGTTGAGCAAGGCACTTATAAATTTGAGATTCAAGTTGGTCATAAGGAAGCCTAGGAGGCCATTGAACATCAGGCAAAGAAAAAAAAAGGAGGTTATATGTCCTAGCATAAGTTTCAGAATATATGGATTGATTGCATGAGGACATGCAAAAGCTTTGCAGTGGGGGTATGTTGAGCCCCAAAGATGTACTTTCCTTTCACCAAATTTCACTTCATTTCCTTTGTCCCTTATCAATTATAGGCTTAAAAGATCAATAGGATTGATTAAAGTGACTTTAGGAATGCATACAATGACTGAATTGCTATATTTTCATGGTTTTGTTGTTGTAGTAATTTTTTACTAGGCTCAGCTACAGAATGCATCCATTCTGTAGCTAGTCGCCTATTTCGCAACTATCTTCATGTTCACACAGGTTACAGGTGTCACTTAAAGTAAAAACGCATATGGTTGAATTCCACAACACTCCTACATCATTTCTTTCCCTCTACGAAGTCTGAGCAAGAATCTACAGGTGGTTATGCACGTGGAGGAAACCAAAACTAAGAAGTAGATTCCTCCCAGGACAAGGACTCTATAGATGTCTTCAGCAAAGTACGAGGCCTCCACAAGAGTTCTAATTTGATTTTGATTGAAAAAGACACTTATCCCTATTTCTTCTCCAGTGCAGTTATGTATTTATCTTATAAGAATAACTCGGGAAACCGAGAGACAGTTAGCTAGATTGATGTTTTATTGTTAAGTTGTCCAAGACCGTAATACTCTGTTTTTGAATCGTTTTCCTTTAATGAAAGAAGAACAACTTTAATACAAGATCTGAAGAAATCTTGAGTAGATTTGTGTGCTAATCCGGTGGTAGAGGGCCCCTACTGACCGAGAAGCTCTGTGCATATTGTTTAGATAAGTAACTTTAGCTCTGTTTCATTCTTAATTTAAGTATTTTTCTGAACTTTATGTTTTATGCTCACTTACATCGAATGTTACAGCGATTCTTGTTCTTACGAATTGTTCCAAAATATCACTAACACTAAATGAGATAGAGATGTAGTATTTCAGAGATTAGTTGCATTTTAGTTCAGCTGTAATACTCCAGAGGTTAATTGCATTCTAGTTCAATTTTGTTCACTGTATTTCAAGTTTGACTGATTGCATTCTAGTTCAGTTCTATTCATTGTATTTCTAGTTTTATTAGCTAGTTGTACTCTAGTTTTGTTAAATTAGACTTAAAGGCCTTCACTATTTACAAACTACTCTTGTTATTAATCTATACTAATACATCATTATCATAAGAGCAATAATTGGTAATGTCATTTTGAACTCTTGATTGTTCTGCAATTTCTCATAATTTTACAAACTGCCTCTTTCCAAAACTATTCCAAAAGATTTCTAACCCTTGAATGAGGCTTAATAGTGACATTTTGAGTTGTAGAATGGATTGATTTTAGAATCTTAAGTTAATTTAGAGTAGGGTTTCTTACTATGTTGCAGATAATATTTTTCAAATGTGTTCCAACAAATTTCTAACCATGGATGAGATTTTCTCTGTGATATTGTAGGTTGTCTTAGAAGAAATTCATTGCATTAAACTCATCATTTTCTCACGTTGTTCCAATATACTTCTAATGAATGAATTGAACTGAGTTCATGTTATGAGTTATTTTTCTTGTTAATTTTTTCATTTTCTATTCTTAAGTGCCATACATAGTTTAGAATAGATTTTGCTCTGTTTTAGTGTGACCAACAACTTCTCTTTACCAACACCTAGTTCTTTTCCTCTTAGCATAAGAACACAAAAACCAAAAACACTAGAAAAACACTAAACACAACGAATTAGGAAACAGATACCTAGGCACATATAGTGCACTTCACTTCAACAGTTTACTAGCCCTGGTTGACAATTTATGACATCAATTCAGGCTTTCAACAGTAATTAGGCTTTCATGATTTTGATTAAGTATAATAAGAAGATATGATTATTAAACATTCAAATTGAACTATTCAATAAACCATAAGCTAGAAAACATTTAAACATTCTTTAGAAGTTTAACAAAATATATTTAACATCACCAAAATACTAACAATTTATTGATTAAAGGGATTTACATTAACAGATTGACAATTAAATCATTCTTTACAATAATTATAAATTCATAAGAAATTATAATATTGTTGAAACACAGTCAAGCTCACCTAACTATTTTGGTGATAATTAAACATATGAAGAAACATAATGACAGAAAACTCGAAAACTCACAGAGAAGATAGAGTTGTACGAGATTACTTCAAAATCCTGCTTTGTATTATTCATGAACAACAAAACTTAGTAAAATTTCCGTTTACAAAATCTCCTTATCCAAGGGTGCAAACCTTCATAACTCGTGCTGAGAGTTATTTATAATAACTAGCAAAACTTTGGAAATATCTTAACTAATCTTTACAATAATAGGAAAATAAGAATAAATAATGAGACAGATAGATGGAGTGTCTTTGTTATAATGGAGGTTGTTGATGATTCAACCTCTTTTGATGAAAGTTGTTGCTGACTTGTCCTTTTTTCGTTGGACGCTGGTGTTGACTTGGCTCTACAAAATTGGGTGTGCTGGCATGCTGTAAAATTAGTTTTCACTCGATGGTTTCACAAAACTTATCCCACTATTCTTTACTTGGAATTTCACCATTCGTCATTTTCCTGAAAACTTCATCCACTTGAGTGAATCTGTCAAAAGTTAGTTTTTGGATGAAAAACTATTTGATTTGATGCTAAATAATCAAGTCAAATTGTAGAGCTTCAACAAAATATCTGCCTATGATGTGATCTTTGATACCTGCAAACTTTGTTTTGTTTATTGCAATTGTATACAAATTTTTGCAATAATATTCTAGCTTGACAAACTTCTCATATAATCCAACTAGACCGGGCATACCTTTTTGATTTAAAATTTAAATTTAGTATGAAACCTTTTGACAATAACATTTAAGGCTTCACACTTGGTCTTCAACTGGTTAAGAAAGTTCTTCTTTTTCAAAACTTTCTTTATCTACAAAATAGTTGTTGTCCTGTCTGAGATATTGATTTCTTCCAACTCCTCCTTGTTCAGTTAGTTAAGAACCTTAATCGTATCTGAAGCTTCACTTGGTTTCTCTTGGAGTTGATCCTTCCCTTCTTGAATTTTTGTTCAAAATATGTTGATGAGTTCATGTTGCTCGAAGATGATCTGAACGGATGTCCATATTTCAGTAATGGAGTCACTGATGTTTTCCCAGATACTCTGCTTAGCTTTTCCTAAACATGATGCCATTAGAGTTTCACTTTCCAGTTTTTTAATTCTAAGTTCCAACTGATGTGGCTTCTGCATTTCTTCTAGATACAAAGTATCATGTTTAATATTTTGAGACTGAAGTAGTTGAAACTTTTGATTTAGATTTTCATGTGCTTGCTTCTGAGTGGCTAATTCTTGAGAAATTTTTTTTGGATCAGTCATGTTCAAGGCTTCTGAGGTTTCTACACATGCAAAAGATGTTTGAGCTATTAAGGTAGGATCAGCAATCATCTGTAATGTTGATTTCTCTTTCAGTGGTTCTTTAATATGTTCTTCCATTTTTCTGATCTGCAGATTTTGGTCAATAATCAACTTAATTATTTCCTCTTTGTCAGATTCATTTTGTGCCATCTATTTGGTCTGTGGGTCTTCAGTCAAGGACATTTTAAGTTTTTTTCATAGGGCAGAAATGTCTTCATTTTATTCTCTATGATTTCTTCAGTTGCTTTGCAGTTAGGAGGATCATATCCTACTATCACTACCAGTTCTTCCAAAGTCTTTATCCTGTTATATTTAGCCAAACAAGACAGTTTCTCAATTTTCAACTGGGATTTCATATTTGATAGTGCTACTTTTGATTTTGAAAGAGACATAGCTATTGTAGTCATGGTTGAAAATAGAATTTCTCTTGGCTGCCTATGCATATCCATTTGGTCAATTGGATGTATGTGTCTTGCATCAAATGAGAGGAAGGTCTTCTTGTAGTTAGCATGAGTTTTCAGAAATGGCACTGTTTCTTACAGGAAGGCCATCTGAATCCTGCCCTTCTCATTTTCAAAAGCATTGAGAAGCCTCTGTTGTGATGTAGATGTTTGTTTCCAAAATTGATTGTAAACATCTAACTTTAGTGCTTCATTCTTTTGTTTGATTTCTAGAAATTTGGAGAAGATATTCTATTGTTCTGAAGAGCTGGCGTCTGTATGTTGGATGATATCTAAGGGTTATCTTGCAGGTGATGCTGATCAAGAATTCCAAGGAATATTTGTAGATGTGGAGACTTCAGTTTCTCCAAAATGTATGATCTATGTCTCTTTATCTTCTGAAATCAAGGGAGAATCAAGCCTTGGTTTCTTATGTTGTAAGATTAATTCTTTCATAAGCTCCTTGGAATTTGGTATCCCTTCTCTGACCCTCTTTTGTTGTTTACTGTCAGGCACTGGTGTTTGTACATTTGAAGTAGAAATGACTTGTTCCTCTACTTCTTGTAAACTACCTTCTACCATTCATCCTTATTCATGTACTTTTCTATTTCTACTCTAGAAGTGTAAGTGTAAGAAGTTGTCTTGGATTCAACTCTCAGAGAAGAAATAATGCCACGAGGGTCATATGACCAAGTAAAACTTGACTGAAAATCCATTTTCTTTAATAGTGTATCCTCATCAACACCAGTTCTTGTATTACAAATAAATGATCCAATGTTTGCCTTGATTTTAAACTGGGCTTTCCTCTTACCTGAAAAAAATGGAATTCATCCATATTTAACATTTGTCTTATGTATTCTAATGAGAAAATTCTCATAGGTAAATATTTTGGAAGCTTGTATGGTGGAAGCTCACAGCCATACACCCTAATCTCTGTGTAGTTCTTGTACAGATACCAATCACCTCTCTTTTCTTCTTCACTAAGGTGCATAATTCTCTTAATGTCTTCTCCAATTCTAGGCACTGGTGAGCTGGTAAGGAACTCCCTGACTGGATGAACGAATAAGTATATGAATTCTAAGAAAGAAGTAGTTGTTGAAGACGCTTTAGCCAATTATGTCCAATGAATCATTGATTGATTCACTCTATGCGCATCCTGCTTGTTGAAGTGAATGGGAAACATCTCTACCTGCTGAAACAAAATCATATGAATAATCAGAGAAGAATAAGTAAAGGCTCCTTGAATGGTGAAATTCATGAATTTTTCATGTATAAGGTCAACCAAGAAATTGTTGTAATTGTACATAAACAATGATGGTTTTTCAAGGCTGAAGATAGATAAAAAAACCTAGAATGGTTTCATTAATGATTTCATCGTCGGGGTATCCTAAAAGATAAGAAAGGAGGGATATACAGTGCTTCGAAGAAATGGGGAAGATGGAGGATGCATATGGGGGATTTCTCTTTTGGAAATATACATCCTTAGGTAGAAATATTTTGAATATCTGAGCTCTCTGTGGGAAATATAATGTGTGATAAAGATCCATGAGGGCATCCAGGGAGAAATAGGATAAGGAGTCAGAAGGAGGGATTAGAAGCATATTATTAATGGTTTCAGGAGATATGGTTATTAGAATGTTTCCATTTTGAGCCACCAATGACCTGGTTAAAGGGTTATACTGCTTCTAACATGAGAGAATTAAATCTGGGAATCGGTGAGTTTAAAGGAACGAAAACAGAGGTAACATGGACTCCCAAAACCTGATAGGGTCTTGTTTATCCATGTGCTTCTATTGTAGCCACAGGTGTGTCTCATAGAATTAAAATTCACTGTGAAAATCAATAATTTTAAAATAGGTATTGACTAGGGGTGTGAGGTCGAGGTTGATTTGTGGAGCTATAGGATGTCTTCTGCAACAACTTTGGAGGCTTCAAGAATGACCTTGACAGATGGATGAGATACCTCTGGTGTGATCTCTACAACACTGTCAACATTCTAGATTTTTTCTCTCATACTTTTCTTAACTTTACCTTTCGGAGTCGTTTGTTTCTTTTTTTTGGCATTAGGTGCCATGCTTGACTATAATAAAGTGGTACAGGGATTCATAGCTTTTGGTTACAGTAAAAATGATAGGGTTTTTGGAATATGATCGAAAATTACAGAGGATAATTCACTGTGAAACAACAATGGAGGATGAAGGTGAATCGAATGCGGAAGTAAAGTATTGAGCAAGAGACTTTGGGAAATTTTATAGATTTTGGTTCAGGTTCAATGGTCATAGCTAACAGTCAAGTGAATTTACTCCACAACGGTATGAATAATGGGTAAATGGAGCGAATTTATTGGGAAACATGAATATTAATGGGTATAATGGAGGATTAGGGATAACAGATAGGTGAGGTGGAGGGATATGAGTGATCGACAGATGGACGGTTATGGCGCGGGCAAAAGGTAGTGTAAGTGGAAAATCGGAGGTGGATTTCGAGGGGGTGGGGTACCCTCTGGTTTCCAGTTTTAGGTAGAGGGGGTGCGAGGTGACCTGATGCTTCCATGTCACGAAAATGGGTGGCCATTGAAACTGGATTTCGGAACCCCCCCCTCCCCCCCTTGCCCCCCCCATGTTAAGAAGAAACAAGCAGAGGGGGTGCGAAATCAATCTCTATCATAGATCTGAGGGAAGCTCAAAATATATCGTCAGAATTTGCAAGCACTTTAACATCTTTTAATTTGACTGCTTGTCGTTTACTAACTTTACAATAAAATCAATATTAGTGCATATAGATTAATTTAATTAATGAATATACAAAACCCTTTTTCAGAGGTTTAAACTTTACATCTTGAAATTGTGGCACATTTAAACAGGCGGCCATTATCATTTTTTTTTAATGCTTCCCTAGCATTTTTTCTGTTTCCTTCTTTATTTAGAGCAAACTATCCTATCATTTTTCTAACATGGATGTAATAATATATATTTTTCCTAACATTTTTTAAATTCATTTTTCATCCATGTTCTAACTTAGCACTTTATATTTTTCATTTTTTAAAATCCCATGCTAACTTATCAAAAACAAATAATGTTACAACATCAGCTACAGCTGGGGACTGCTTCCCCCTGTGGGATGCAGAGAACAAGAAGTTCTCCAACTCTTAAAGGATAACCTCACTCTGGAAAAAAATTGAATGAAATAGAAGGCATATCAACATCGCAGTGGAAGAAATTTTGATGTAGGTAAGTTGGTACTTTTACTGCTACAACCATACAAACAAATGCCCTTAAATCAAGCTAAGAATAATAATAAATTATCTGTAATATTCCTAAATTATCACACAGCTAATTGGAATATTAAATTTTAATTTTACTCTTAGATAGAGGAATAAGAGGGTATCAGGACCCACAAATCTTCTTAGTATGAGTAAAAGACACTCCTAGTGTGAATGGAGGTCATATAAAAGCTATATTAAAGACCCTTAGGTGTGAAAAGGGGCTGGAGCATGAAGACTGGGTCAACTTTGACCAAATCAAATAGCACTATTGTGGAGTAGTGGCATTAATGGTGGGACAATAAAGTTTTAGAGGGAGATTGATTGGATGGAGGTAGTAACCAAATTGAGTGGGGCCAAGGGTGAGAAGGCTCATAACTTATCTAAGGAAGAGGATGTCAGCCATAATGGGGTATGTTTTGATTATTATTTTGATATGTTTGTTTAGACTTTGTTGCTCTCTTCAGTTGTTTAGCTAAGATTGTAGTGTTATTTAGCACAGGGTGTTCCCGAGTAGGAATCCCACCTCCTTCATTGAGAAGCCCCTTGGGAGATTATTGTAGTACCTTTTCCACTATCCGGCATCAAGCCAAGCTACATATTTGTTGTACAGTGTAGTTTCTATAGGGTATTGTGTTGTGTTGCAGGGTGCAGCAGTGGAGATTTGATTTGGGTCACCTCCTTGCTTGATTTCAGTTGGAGGAAGGTTTCCATCCATTGGGAGACCAACAAGGAGAACCCCTGAGCTTATTTTCAACTGATAGCATCAGGCTAAGGTGATGCTATCAGTTGCAGCGCATTTTTCTAAAGGAATTGTGTTATTTCTGGGTGCAGTTGTAGTGAAGTGTTTGGAGCCCTAGCTGGGAGAGATAGATCTGTAGTGAGGGGATTAACCTCTCATTTGGAGAATATATTGGAGGAGTTTTCATAAATTTCCATATCAGATCAGTAACCTCCTCTCATCTATCTAGTTGTAGAGATTATTCAGCCCTAGGGCCATATTTATATTTCTGCATTTTTGTATATTTTAAGAAAACCTTTTCGGGTTATCTTGGAAATGGGATTGGGAGCTTAGATCTATGTTCCAGGCATTGTTTGAGTTGTATAACAACATATATTTATTTATTCATCATTTACGTAGAAGTTATGCCGTAAAACTGCACTTTCATGGCTCATGGCACTTGTATGGAAATATTTTTACATGCATTGACATATTTTCTTAGAGGAGGTTTGTTTTACATTACTTGAGTGACTAGATCCTCAAGATCTTGTGCCTATCATTTTTTGATATGTTTAATAATATGGTTGTACATTTGTCTCATATCATGGTGTGTTGATTTATTCACTTCTATTTCCATTTTTGTGCTCATATATTGCTGCTTTCCCATTTGGGAATATTATAGTGGTATTAGAGCATAATATTGGCTCAACCTGTGGATCTCAACCATTATGCTATCAGGAGAATAATAAGAAGGAGAAAGAGATCATAATGACGGAAATGATGGTTTTTATCTGATATATTTTCAGATCTAAGAGGGACCTCAGCAAGGAGGTCAAGAAAAGAAAAAGTGGAGAAAAGAAATGAAACCACACTAGGGTTTCAAGATGAGGAAGGTCCATGTACTTCCTTTCAGTAGAAGAAAGATCCAGTATTGCATAGAGCTCCAAAGAAACATACTATGCCCTTTTCTTTTGAATAATAACACAAGAGGCATGGGAATGGAGGACACTTAGATCATGAGATTCTAAGTGAGTATATTTCCTAATACAAGTCTCAACCTAGAGCTTACAAGGAGAATCTAACTCTCCCATAGTTCATTCAACTCAAAGAAGAAAGAAGACCTTGCAGCAATAGATTTCTATTGCACACATTTGATGGGTCATCCACGTGTACCGCAAGAGCTTGGGGAATCAAGTTGGAGTAATTTTTTCTGCTACATCCAGTAGTAGAAAGAGAAGTTGTTGAGATTGCAGCATTGCACCTAGAGGGTGAAGAAAAATTTTGGTGGTTCAGCCATTTGATTCATGCAAAAGTGACTGCATATGCATATTTTACTCAAAGGATGATCAAGAAGTTTGACAAGAATAAATCAGAGGAGAAGATGCCTTCACCACCACTTGTTGTAGGAGCACTTACATAAGGAGAGAGAACACTTGTACCTTTGCAAGGTGGTCTTGATCTCTTGACATTTAGAGTCCCATGCACTTTACTAGAGATGCATGAGGAGGAGGGGACTTGTACCAACACTGATGCAACCATAGAGGAGTAGCCATCATTATCAGTAGTTGGAGAAGTCATTGCAATGAAGGAAGTAACCCTTGTAGCAGTACAAGATGTTCCCAAGCTTTACCAAGTTATGCACATGTTTCCACTTTCTGTTTCTTCAACACATTATATGGAGGATTGTGGGAATATACTTTTTCATGACCTAGCGTAAAAGTACATTGCTAATTTGGAGCAGCAAACTATCACTGCACTGAGGACACTTGATTTTTTCAAAGAGAAGATATACAGTCATCCTAGTACATCACTATTGAGATGCACACAACTCTTGGGGTTGGAGTGTAGCATTTTGTAGGATGGAATGAACATTTTCTTGAGCATAGCAATGCAAAACTATGTGTTCAGCATTGAGCATCATCTTGAGACAACATATGCACCATCATGGAGATAAGAAGCGCTGTCATTCAGTAGCAGTGATGATTTGGGGACCTACAATTATTGGAGCATTCCAATGACCTTTCTACATGTATAGCAGAGTATAATCAGATGGTTGATGGACGACATCTTATGATGGATGACATCTTCCACTGTTATGATGGATAATTCTTGATGGGCACTTCCCATTATGATGAGAATTTTTTTCCCACACCTTATTTGGATCCTTATGGGTTTGAATTCGTCATTGGTGAGTGGTCTTCATTTGGAGATCTCCAGGAGATTGCATTTCAACATCCCATGAAATGCAAAGACAGAAATATGATTTGGGAGGATGGTATTCTCCATTGGAGGAGTGTCGAGATGGAGCATGGTAGGAGACACCTATATCTGAATAAATGGGTTTGGATGGTCAGCAAGGGGTTGGTGAGCCACTTGCATATGTATGACATAAGGCAGCAAGAGGCATGGTTGTTTTGGCTACTCTTGAAAGAGTTTAGCCATAATGTGACATATCCTTCCTCAAAGGGTATGTTGGTGGATGGAACTTGGCATGGCACTTGCATGATACGACAGTAAGGAGTTTGGGTGTATTTGGGTGATGTGATATATTTCATGTCAACCATCATGTTTTTGCTCCATAGTTTATATGGTGATGGTATGGGGAGGCAACAAGATTTATTGTTGCTTTGGAAGTCCTTGGGAGATTATGGGCTGAATTTATCCCACGCTTTGCATAATGTTTATGGAGGAGATGATGGCACTATCATGGTGCAAAGGGGCTACTCCTTACCTTGGGAAGATCAAGAGGTACTTCCAGTTTGGAAGAAATCTCACATATATAGCAGCATTATGATAGATGACTTTCACATTTGGCATGTTAAAGAATGGAGCTATGAGATGATAGGATCATTATTGCAAAGGCCAGCATCATTGTCACTTGGGAGCTTGGGTTTATTGATGGAGTGTTCTAAGGATCACTTCACATATGATGCACTTGTTGGAAAAGGAGGAGGTGAAAGTGATGGAATAGTGGATGGAGACATCTATTACCATGAAATGATCTTCTTGACTTGGATTTCCAAGCATAAGAAGAAACATTTTCATACAGCACATGATTCATTCATCTTCATGAGAGTATGTCATACCACTATGGAGGGCTCATTCATGGATCTTATTATCATCTTACTCTCGATAAATGATAAGCATTATGTTTCTGAATTTATTTATTATCTAATACAGTATTTGCATTCTCTTACCATCTCTCTATAGTGCATTGCTGCACAAGAGGGCAAGCCTCTATTTGGGCTTTGTCGTAATTTTTGGACCAACATATATGATGGATATAGCCATTCCTTGTATGGATTTGGGCAAGTGTTGTATTATTTTCTAAATGCTTAGTTGATATAAAAAGCCATTTACTATTTACTAGTAGATGTGATGACATACACCACTAGCAATTTGTTAAAAGACAGCTTGCCATGCTATTTTCTGAAACAGCAATTAGAAAAACTACACTGTGACTACATGGGGGACTGTTGGTACTTTCCAGGAAAATGTAAGCCCTTCAATACCTCTCTCATTTGTATTCCATATGATGATAATTTCATATTCATTTTATATGGTATGATCTAGGAAAGAACCAAAGAGTGGGTCTTTGAGGATCCGATTGCCTTTTTTCTTCATGAAGGCAACATTATTGCAGCCCATATTTAGCAGCAGCCCTACACTTATTATAAGTGGAGAGAGAGATGACGTGGGATGGACAATTTCATCCATCATTTTCAGCTATGTAGCCCACCATCTTTGCAGGAGCCTAAAGTGGAGGAGATGTTTCATGAGTTGCCATGTTGGAGGGTGACTCACTTTTTGTGGATGATAGCTTGGGGATGGAGGCTTCACATGGGAATGATAGTTCCCAAAATATTTCAAATTTCATGTCTCAGGAAGGCCTCTAGACCACACATAGTTTCTTCCATGGATATTATACTTGTTTGTGGTGAGAGCCATTTGAAATTTTCACCAAAGGCATACTTATACACTTGGGAGGAGCAACTTGGAGACTTATTGATGAGACAAAATCTTGTTCATTCGAGGAGCTTATCACATGAGGATGCTATAGGAGGAGGAGGAGGGGATCTTCAGTTCAATCCTTACAGTTTCTTGAGGACAAGAAACATTTGGGAGGGGAGGACATATTCCTAAATTAGCACACAGCTAATTGGAATATTAAATTTTGATTTTTCTCTTAGATAGAGGAATAAGAGGGTATGGGGACCCATAAATCTCCTTAGTAGGAATAAAAGACACTCCTAGTGTGAATCGAGGTCATATAAAAGCTGGATTAAAGACCCTTAGGTGTGAAAAGGGGCTAGAGCATGAATATTGGGTCAACTTTGACCAAATCAAACAACGTTGTTATGGAGGAGTGGCATTAATGGTGGGACAATGCAGTTTTGGAGGGAGATTGATTGCATGGAGGTAGTGACCTAATTGAGTGAGGCGAAGGGTGAGAAGGCTCATAACTTATATAATGAATAGAATGGTAGCCATAAGGGGGTATGTTTTGATTATTTTTTTGATATGTCTGTTTAGACTTTATTTCTCTCTTCAATTGTTTAGCTAAGATTGCAGTATTGTTTAGCACAGGGTGTTCTCGAGAGGGAATCCCACATATTTCCTTGAGAGGCCTCTTGGGAGAGTATTGCACTACCTTTTCCACTATCCAGCATCAGGCCAAGCTACATCTTTGTTGTACAGTGCAGTTTCTACAAAGTATTGTGTTGTGTTGCAGGGTGCAACAATGGAGAGTTGATTTGGGTCACTTCCTTGCTTGATTTCAGTTGGAGGAAGGTTTCCATTCATAGGGAAACCAGCAAGGAGAGCCCCTGAGCTTATTTTCATCATCCAGCATCAGGCTAAGGTGTTGATATTAGTTACAGTGCAGTTTTCTGAAGGAACTGCATTATTTCTCGGTGCAGTTGATGTGAAGGGTTTAGAGCCCTACCTGGGAGAGATAGATCTGCAGTGAGGGGATCAGCCTCTCATTTGGAGAATCTATTGGAGGTTTTTTCAGACATTTCCAAATCAGATCAACAACCTCCTCTCATCTATCTAGTTGTAGATATTATTCAACCATAGGGCCATATTTGTACTTCTTCATTTTTGTATATTTCGGGAAACCCTTTTTGGGTTATCTTGGAAATGTGCTTGGGAGATTAGATCTCTGTTCCCAACATTTTTTGAGCTATATAATAGTAGATATTTATTGATTCATCATTTCTATAGAAATTATGCCCTAAAATTGTGTTTTCATGGCTCATGGCACTTGTATGGCATTGTTTTTACATGCATTGACATATTTTCTTAGAGGAGGCTTGTTTTAAATTTCTTGAGTGATTAGATCCTCAAGATATTGTGCCTATCATTTGCTGATATGTTTAATAAGATGGCTATACATTTGTCTCATATCATGGTGTGTTGATTTATTCACTGCTATTTCTAGTTTTGTGTTCATATATTGTTGCTTTCCCATTTGGGAATGTTACATTATCACCCAAGTACTATGGTCCTTACAAGGGGTTGCAAAAGATTGATACTATGGCATAAAAATTGGGTTTGTCTCCATCTTTCCGAGTACACCCAAATATCCATGTTTCATGCTTAAAAAAGGTTATTAGTGACAAGCTATGAGTTTAAATAGTGTTTTCGAAACTTGAAGAAGAAGGAAAAAGATTTTTTTAGCATGAATTAGTCATGGACATAGAAACCAAAATACTACAAAATTGATTAATTTAAGAGTATCTCATGAAGTGGAAGAGCTTACATACTGAATATTCCATACGGGAGGGTGAAAAGTTTATACAGAAGCATCCAAAACTACTCAAGTGTGGAGGAAAATATTTTTTTAAGGAGAGGGACATGTTATTTGCCTATAATACTAGTGTTCCCTTTATTTTTATTGTTAGTGTATCCCCCTATTGTTATTATTCTGGCCATGTATCCCCCATGTTATTATTTTTGTGTGACATAGAAGCCCACTATTATTATTGTTGTGCCCTTACATTATGATTGTTATGTAGTCTCTGGTTATATTGTGGCCCCTTAGACTCGTATATATACCAAGGATGTCCGATCATTTGTATCATCCAATAATGGTTCATTTTTGTGATGTAAAGGAGGTTTCCCCCTCGAAGAGGATATTTTTCAAGTTGTTTATCTATCTTTTCTTCTGTTTTGTGAGTTGCATAATAGGAAATATCCAACCCTTACTCCATAAAGGTTCTACAATACTCTATAAGAGCCTCAGCAAATAGATATTTAATATATATGCTTATGAAAGAAATTTGGGCCCTTCTGAATTTTGAAAAATATTTCTTGTCGATATTATTGTGGGTGTGAGTTCATTCGATTTGGGTTTCAATTTGCGAATATAGTGGCACAAATAAAATACCAAAGTTTTAACCCATAATTTAATCAATCATTTGGAGTGACACTTGCCATGAAACCACTAGAATTTATTTGTGTAGCCCATTTAAATACATTCCAACACTATTGCTAAAATCATAAATAATGGCCAACATATTTATATGTTTTTCTTTCTAACTTATGCAATTATAAAATGACATATTTATAACAAAAAGAATAAGTTGTGGAGCCTAGAACCTTTCAGTTATATTCATAAATTATTAGTCGTGGTAGAAATCATTGTTAAGCTATAGGTACTCCACGATCAACGAACTTTCCCTACACCATACTTTCATGATCCAGACAACTAAGCAATCTAATCACATTCTATAGGGAAGTTTATATTTATTTCAAAGATAAATTGTTATAGGAGGTGTGTAAAAAAATACTAATTTTCTCTGACAATGTAATTAGTCACTCCTACAAACACATTCTCTAATCACTATCACCCATTTTCACATGCAATCTACAATCACATTGTCAATTATGCAAATAAGAAAAAATAGATCCATCTTGATCCTTGACCCTCTGAGTATGGAAAATTGCAGCTCTGATCTACTTCAAGAATTTCAACTTGTCCTTAATCTATTAATTGTACAAATTCCTTCACTTGGTCTCAAAGGAGTGACAGAGGATTTTTTATGCACAACCTCCAACCTAGTCGATTTCCAAGCGTAAATTCTAATAGTGTTGATATGCATATAGAATGAGGACTTTCTCCAATTGATTTCATGATTTCTGACCTCAATAATTATTTCTCTTGTGCATCACTATAATACCTCCAATTTCTTTTTTCCTCAATTGCTTGTATTTGGTATTTTTTGTCCCACACTGTTAAGAATTTCTCATGGTTTCTATGGTTGGAAATTCAATTTATCAGTCTCCCATTACAGTCGCGGATTCAATGATCTGATTTCCACTGACACAAAAACACTAACTAATCAAAGAGTTCTTGAGGAATTTTAATGTTTCTGTTATAATGGAACTTCTAGTTTCACTTCCTTCCCACAAGTTTGTAGAATTAGCGTAAATCTACTCTACGATCGAGTTGTACGTTGATTGTGACCCCTGGGTGTAACACCCTCATCCAACATCTACCTAGGAAACCAACCAACCAGGGTAAACATGTGACAAAGAGTTACTATGATAAAATTCAACCTCCTAGATGACCTTAAGGAAGTGCAACTGACGAAAACTTACCAAACAGACCTTCCAAATTAGCAACATAGCTGCTAGGAGCTAACCCAACCACTAAGGCCTGTAACCCCTAAATCCCACTGAGATTTCATGAATAAAACCCCCTAGGCACATGCACAGTGTTACACCATTTTTTGGTCACCTAACCTATTATTATTAGATGAACCCAAGTACACCATGTAAGACCAATTTTACCCTAAGTGAAATTTCTTTCACCATGTAAAATAACTTATTTGTTCATATTTCCCAGTCATATTTAACCCAAAACAAGGAAATTAATTAAATAAATCCTTATTTGTTTAATTATTTCCTAAGAATAAGTTATTTAAATGATTATTTAAATAATTCTTAGCTAAATGTAACTAAATCATCCATAAATAATTAAATAAACCATTATTTATTTAATTATATTCCCATCATTTCCTTAAAATGATAAATAAATCATTTATTTATTTATTATTTATAAATAAAGGAATTGACCCAAGTCAAAAATCCTTTTCCCTCCAACAAATATAATAAAATATTCCTAAAGGGTGGTTCTAGAATTCGATTAATAATATTTTATTCACGCACTGATTTCTAGACCGCCCTAATATTTTGTTATAAATAGAAGGGTTTTCCCCATTCATTAGTCACCTCCATTGCATTAGATCACTCTGCATCTATACTAGGTCACATTCTCCATTTTTGCCTTATGAACTCCCATTGAGTTCTATGTTTGCCTGGGTTTTCTACAACAACAAGAGAGAGGAATTATAGATTTGAAAGGTTGAGGGCTTTCAAGAACCCGTCCCATTGAGGAGAACCGGAAAACACCTTTCTTGTTTTCCTCTCAGGTGCCCCCTTTTTAATATAATATAAAAATTCTTTCAAATACATTGTTCTTGTCTTGTCTATTGGATGCATGGAGCCACATTTTACTTTATCTACTTAATGTCTTTTATGCTTAGATCTGGATTTGTGCAGCATTATTTGGATCACCTAATTGCAGATTTAAAGATATTTGGCAGCCATAATCAATGTTACGGCTATTTGTTATGCGTAGCTAAAGTGATCTTTAATGACGAAAGATTCATACTAACACACAGGCCTGCATCCATGCAAATGGGAAGCTATGGACACATGCATAAGCCAGCATGTCTTCATCCATGGACTAAATTTCCCAGAAATGTGTCTGCGTCCATGGGATTTGAGGTACCTTTTCAGGCCTAGAGCCCAAGCTATTGCCCAAAACTCAATGACAAGTCCACGCATGAAATAACACACTGAAACAATGCTTCTAAACCAATTGTTCGAACAACGAATTTAATGGACCCCTACTAGACATGATAGGCATTTCGTCAAACATGTCACAAATATGTGATCTATAGGTGTAAAAAATAGATCTGAGCATAGGGTTCTCATACTTATCTAAGAAACGATAAGAACCATGGTTGGTACATCACATTAACTGCATTATAGTATATTGAGGCATATATACATTCTTCATTGAATTTCTAATTAAAACATGATGAGAGCCATACTTCATCACCATCATAAAAGTCACTCATAACCAACTTATAAGCAAGAGAAATAACGAAAAAATAATAACCATATAATCCATAAAATAACAAGCATAATTACCCATCAATAGAAGGGAAAATAGCTCTTATTTCCATAAGAAAAATGCAACCAAGTCTGGTACTTCCATGTTTCACGCAACCATAAACATAGTTGAGCCAGATCTCTCTTCATCCAACCACCCCCATGCCACATTCGAAGCATGAATGTGAGATCTCATAAACCATGTTTTGGGCTTCAAGAGGCTAAACCACCTCAACCCTCAACTAGTTATTCCACCTCACGACTAGGGATCACAACCATCACAGATTGGTATCTACCGAAATTGTTCTAAGGTTAACGAGTGTTTCTTCTAAATAGGAATTCCACGACTAGAAACTCAACCCCAACTATTACAGGGATTACAAATCATTTGTCGAACAAGGGAATTCAGGAACAGTAACTCAACCGACCTAGTTGTTCCAGAGCATTTTTCTAACTATTGGCTTGTGATCCCATACTTAAAATAAGAAAAAAAATTGCGCGAAGAAGCTGTAGGTTCGAGGGATAGAGAGCGGAAAAGCTAGAAGATGAAGGCAAGCACCGCGGCCTCATGGGCGGTCATGAAGGAATAGATGCTTTCGTGATCGCTCCTATCTTAGAGCTGCCATGTTCCCAGGGTAGCGACGGAGCCACCCACCAAAACTGGCAGCCTACAGTCATTTCTGTCGGCAACAAAAAGGAGAGAAGGTGACCGAAATCAACCCGCCGGAGGAGATGACTCTAGCTCTCCTCGTCGCCAATAAGAATGCTTCGGAGGGAAAAAGAAAGGATGCGGAGGCCATCGTTCGACCCATTGAAAATTGGAACATCCCACCATCATACAACTGGCGCATGTACGTTCCAAGGTAATGAAAGTCTGGTCGGGGTACGAAGGCCGGTACCCCTATTTCTAGTATGTGGCCCCCACTTACCTGGCCACTATTAGCCAACCACCACGTGTCATGTGTCCCATTGTCAGCGTCCTCATGACTTCAGCCCTGCATGTGTCACCCCACCTTGTTATCCAGTAAAACCTTGTTTCCGTAGCGATTTTTACTCTTAGCTGCTTGAATTTGCTGGTCAACTACCGACGTTTCACTCTGTCAGACAAGTAAAAACTCAAGTATTAACTACTTTTCACCCTCGCGTTGCTTTCCCTACTACCTCACTGCTACCTCAGGTATTTGGTCGCGTCCCTTTCATTATTTCCCTTTTACTGTTTATTCTAATTATCATGGAAAAAATGAAACGCTCTGCACCCGAAACCCCACAAGCTCGGCAGGTCAGGACTCCTCCTAGAACCGAAAACCTCACTGATGCCCACTCCTAGCTCTGCGACTTGGTTTACTGCTTCAATGTATCCCATACCAGGGCCGATCTCTTCTATTTTCAGTGAAAGGGCGAAGATGTGTTCAGAGTCATTGATTCAGGGATTTAGTACCAAATTTCTCAGACAACCCATCTGTTCCCCGAGTTTATCGCCTCACTTGGTGAGGAATACATTAACTGTAAGGACATCTTCCTCTCTACTTGGGCGGTCAATATTCTTGATATTAGTCCCCAAATCATCAGAAAATCCCTATGATATCCCCCCACCCAAGACTATGTCCAGTTCATCGAAGTCACTCTCTCCTGTCACTTCTTAAACCAACCCTTGGAAAATCAGAATGGTTTTCTCAATCTCATCTCCAACTCACGCCTATCCTCTCTCCCTCATGTAGATTCTATTCCACTGTCACTATTCCGTAATACTATAAAAATCTATTTTAGCAGTCATCTCGGGAATGCTAGGGTTAGAAAATGTCGATAGGGTGACTAAGGCAAGTTTCGAGTTTCTATGGATCATGATGTAGGCTGAGATTATTTTGGATATCCCCACTTTACTGGCCTCAGCTATCAAAGCCCAGTACAAAGATATGTCATCCTTTCTCTCTTTCAAATATTCCTCCCTAGTTTTCTACTTATTCCTATTTGAGTATGCGGATAAGTTCGAGGGTTTAGGCCTAAACAGGTTCTCCAAGAGAAACACTGAACCCAAATATGTTTTTGAATGGACTTCGATAGTTCACCAGCACTCAGAGAGGAAGGGGTGTGCAAAATTTGTCACGGATTTCATGTCCATAACCTATACTATCATACATGACAGCTCACTTCCCATAATTTTTCCTGAGCAAAAGGAATGGCTACAGTTTAGTGAAACAGATTGTACTAGTGATTGGTACTTGTTTGAAGATCACATTGAGATCAAGGTATATGGTGCTGAAGTGCCTTCTTATCACTTTCCACTGTTCTCGCCCATGAGGATTTTCACCCTCGAGTTCATCCGTCAGGTCCTACGTGCCGACCAAGCCCACTTCATGGTCGCGAAAAAGGGATACATCTTCAGGCTCTGAAATAGTGTAGGCCCTTTCACCGTCAATTCAATGCATGCCCTTTCCTCTATAGAAAGGTTGTTGTAGGAGATGAATTTCCTGCGGGGAGATCTATAGCATTACAATCATAAGGGGTTTATCACATGCAAGAAGAAGAAGATTAAATCTATAGAATATGAGCATGAACCTAGGCCCCTTATTTAATGGAAAGATAACTATGATTCATGGCCTTTAGATACAGATATGGAGGCCGAATCCCAAGCTATTGAAGGAAAAGGATATAGTGAAATCGGTGAGGCAGAAGTGCTCGAATAGGAAAATCCCCAGGTTAAACAAGGGTTCACAGAGGAGGAAGAGGAAGGGCGCCCCAGTAAAAGGCAGAGGACTAAAGGCCCTGAAAACCTAGACACTGAAATTCCCGATGACGAGTGTTAGTATGAATTCTTCGTCGAAGTGTACGAAAAAGAACCACTTTAGCTACGCATAACTAATAGCCCTAACAACAATAGAGGCTGCAAAACATCTTTAGATCTGCAATTAGTAGTTAAAATGCTGCAACAAACAGATCTATAAATGAAAAGACATTAAGCAGAAAAGTAAAGAGTTTGCTCCATGCATCCAACAGACAAGACAAGAACACGATTTTTGAATGAATTTTTATATTACAGGGCACCTGGGAGGAAACAAGAAGGTGTATCGAGATCTCCTCAATGGGATGGGTTCTTTGTAGTCCTCAACACTTCAGATCTAAGCTTTCTCTCTCTTGTAGATGTAGAAAACCCAATGTAGAAGGTAGAGCTCAATGGGAGCAAAATGGCAGAAAATGAGACCAAGTGTATAGATCCAGAGTGATCTAGTATGCAACACAAGGTGAAGAATGATGGGGAAAACCCTCCTATTTATAACAAAATATTGGGTCCTTCTAGATCTTGGTGCATGATTAAAATAATGTTAATCACATCTAGATCCACCTCTATGGAATATTTTATTATTATTTGTTGGAGGGAAAGGGTGTTTTGACTTGGGTCAAATCCCTTGATTAGTGAAGAATAAATAAATAAATGATTTATTTATCTTTTTAAGGAAGTGGTTGGGATATAATCAAATAAATAATGATTTATTTAATTAATGGTGGTTGATTTGGTCATATTTAACAAGGAATATTATTTAAATGATTATTCCTAGAAAATAACAAGATAACTATGGGTTTATCTCATTAATTTCTTTGTTTTTGGGTTAAACATGACTGGGAATAATAATTAAATTATGGTTTAATTAATTATTCCTTTTGGGGTTTCCTAATTAACATAGTGAAAGCAGTTTTACTTGGGGTAAAACCGGTCTTACATGGTGTACTTGGGTCCATCTAATGATGAAAGGTTAGATGACCAAAAAATGGTGTAACAGATTGCCCCCCAGCGTGCGAGTGTCAGGAGCAAATCGTATGACCGAAGTACGTTGTAAGAATACAATCACTAGACAACAAAAGGGTATGTCAAAGAGAGAAGTGGGAGGTAGATAGTGTGCTGAAGGACTAGACCCTGAGGAGACGAGACTCGCAGGTGCAACAAGTCTCTTTTTATGAGAGGGTACCTGTGCTGAAGGCGGCGGGGAAGGCATACCTATGCCCGCCGTGACAAAGTACAAAAGAATAGTGTGTCCAGTAAACAAGGGACCGAACCATAGAGTACAGCTGGCATAATCAAGGGCCAGATAAAAAATACAGTGAAGAGTCTCACATACATGCTGTGCCTGGGATAACAGCCAGGACTAGTACAATAATATCTGAGTACATGAGAGAAATACAACCCAAATGCCCCCTGTAAATGGGGAAGGGCTCACAAAATCTGACTGATACATGCAAATCATAGAGGTGCTGCAAGTGGCTAAGGCCAACATCATCAAAATCTGGAGCGGCATCAAAGTCTGCAATGAAGAGGTCATCCGGGCATGTGGGGGGCTACCTGCAGGGCCACCCCCTCATGAGGGTTGAGACATCTCACACACGCCCGGGAATCATCAAGAGCTGCTGCTGGGTCACTGGACTGTCCAGTATACGAATCTCGATCAGGCTGAAAGGAGCTGGAGAAGCAATCAAGTCAAAGGGAAGTGAGAGATCCCCCTGCCTGATCCGAGGCACCGAACAAGAGTGGAAGCTGGAACCAAGGTACACCGCCCTCTAGACCTTTCTTCTGGAATAAATGTGCTGATGTCGACAGAAGGAGGTCCGCCGTAGGTGAGGCAATGAAAGATCCTCAACTAAGGCACGAGAGAAGAACAATAGAGCGACGGACAGACTGGCACTAATGATGATAGTGGAAATGGGAAGGATGGAGTGGCGAATGGACGACTTCCCTTGTTAGAGCATAAAGGGCATGAATGACATGGCAGCGACTGACACAATATCGGAAGGGACAGGGGACAGTGGGGCTGAAGGTCATGATATGCGACACAAGAGAGGAACCAAGCAAAGAAGGATGGAGGGCTATAATGGGGTGTAAAAGGACGCAGGATAGACTCCATGAATGCAATGATGACTCGACTTGGATGCTCTAAACAAGGGCGACTTTAAAGTGCTGCCACACAGTAAAGGCCCCAATGGGGGGTCATGGAAGCATGAGTACAAGGTGGGCACTCATGATGAAAATCGACACGAACATGGACAAGTAAGGGAGCGATATGGTGCCCCAAGTACAAGTGTCGTAAGTGAGGAAATTCGATTTTAAGGAGCGGTGAAGTGACCCTTCGTGGAAAAAATGTGTCTGGGTGAAGTATCAAATCACCAAAAACTAAGTAAAACCAATTTGAGAGCTCGGTGAGATCTAACCAGTGGTGCTGACGGTTCGTCGAACGGGGCTACGGTGTGGTCGCAGCAGTCGAAAGAAGAAACAGGGGTTCTCTTTTAATGAGGCAGTTTTCCCTCCAAAATCATTCATTTGCTATTGTTGCTATGGTGAATGTGGAGAGGAGAGAAGGCCCTAAATCTTGCGGCGAACGTAGCGGACAAACCGACCGTTGGATTCGAGATCTGTCAGTTGGAGGTAAGAGGCCTAACCTTGCTCTTGCATTTTGGTGGATTAAATTTGCAGTTTAGGGCCCAACACCCCAGAAACAGCCCCTCCCTCATCTCTACGGCCGGGTCGCACATTTTGGGGCAAAAAGTGCGACCAGGCTTGCGAGTTTGAACAAAAAGATCTGTTTAGTCAATGGCGAGAAAACTCCGACTTTGGGAGATGAGGGCTTGTTATTTGTTGATGAGTACAGAGTTGTTTTTTGGTGTGTGGTTATGATTTTCCCGATATGTACCCTGACAAAAAGAATGTGTTTGTGCAGGTATGGCAGAGTTGCGGGTCAACTGGAGAGAGAGGGATCTGGGAACACTTCGGACAGAGATCCAGGCGGATCAGGGCGTTCGTCGTGTATTGGCCAGATTTGGGGTTCTCAAGTTTGTGGAGAACCCATTGATGAGAGCAGGGGAACCATTACTGGCCCGGATTATTAGTTATTGGGATCCAGATCAGGAGATCTTTGTAGTGCAAGGGCACAGGATCGAACTGACGGTCCAGGATGTGTACTTCCTGACCGGCTTCCCACCACTGGGGATAGTGGGAGACACGCAGCCAGTGTTGCCGCGGGGGCGGCATATCATGGAGTTTGTGGAACGCCATTGTCGACCGAGTCTTCAAGTCAAGGGGACTCGAATATCGATCGGGGATCTGGAGAGGCTAGAAACCCGTGCAGTGGCCGCAACTGTGCTGCGAATCCTGGGCAGCCAGGCGTTCCATCACATCACCGGTGGGCAGATGATGATAGTGGAGAGTGTGTTGGGTGGGACCTACTTTGGGTGGGCCCAAATGATGCTGGTGTCGCTAAAGCGACAGTTGTCGCTATGCAGGCGGCAGGTGAATCATGATTGCTCATATGGGACTTTATTGTGCGCCTTCTTCTTTGAGAAGATCCTGACCTTGAGGCCTCATGTGCAGCTTCCAGATGGGGGCCCGAGAGAGCCCAGGATGCGTCGTTGGGGACGACTACTCTGCAGAGGAGGAGGAGGGGCGGTCGGGCGAGTGTTTCGACCGGAGTTCTTTGCCCATTGGGATCAGATGCCGTTGTACATAGACGACTACCCGTATAGTGGGATGAGCTACTATGGGGATCCGGATCTGCCACTTCCGTCTGGTCGAGTCTGGGGGCCCGATGGTAAGTGACAAATTGCTATTCTTATGTGGGCATGTTAAAGTTTTTGAATAGTAAATAATGATACTGATTCAGGTACTTTTAATATGCAGATATAGCACCGGTAAAACCAGCCGGATATATGGGACGACCGGCAGCGTCTGGAGCTACGGGCCCGAGTGGATCGAGAGCAGCGCAAAATGAGGGTGCAGCCGCCCTACTGGAGGACATCCGCCGTAGATGTGAGCAGCTGTTGACCGGAGTATCGGAGCGCGGGTGGCAGGATTTAGACGACCAGTACATAGAGCCATGTGTTGGTCTCCCCTCGGAGTGGCGAGGTATCATGCGGCGCATGGCGATGGCCGGTCAAGCTATGCGTGATCTACATGCTGCAAGGGCAGAGCCATTGGCCCGGGAGCCTCCAGATAGTGATTAGGGGCATATGGTGCCCCCTCTGATGTATGTAGGGGCAGGTGGTGCCCCCTAGAATGTATGGAGGGGCATATGGTGCCCCCAGTTTTTGGATTTTGTTTGTAACATGCTATGGGCATGTCGTATGTATATGCATGGGGGGGTGTATGGTGCCCCCAGTTTTTGGAACATGCTATGGGCATGTCATATGTATCAGAGTAGATGGACTCATCAATATATGGTTTGCGACACATATTATGGATATGCATCGTCTTTTGATGGTTGATTTAATGTTATTGTCTTCTATGAATTATGTGTGATAAATGCCAATCTAGAACATGGTTTGCAATACTATCTACGTAGTGATTCAGGTCTCTGGGTACATGGTTTAAAGTGATGGTTTCAAACGCACATATTAAGAATTTCACTCGTAAATAGCGTCTAAACAGCACAGGGTTATGCACACGATAAACACCATTTAGTTGCATTACAAGAAGCAGGGAATCCAAATGAACGTGCAGATGGCGGATGCGATGCAACAGGGCATCAGCTAATAGGCCACGCACTGCATCATATTCGGCCTGATTGTTGGTGGCAGAACCAATGCATACCCCGTTAGACAGAACGAGGTCATGCAAGGGGGTGAAGATGGCCCACCCTGCCGAGGCAAGATTCCTGGAGTAGCGACTTGCACCATTGGCGTAACCGATAAAGGGTGTGGACGGGGGGTCCTGCAAAATGGTGTGACAAGACAATAAAGGAGGGGATGAAAGGAAATGACGGCAGCGTGAGGGTCCAGAAGTCATCGAGCGGTAATGGCAGGGGGAAGGGGCAGGATGATCAAGACTCAAACAAGGTGGTGTATGAGTGCTATCGGAAACATGGCGAGGACTCGGGCTGCGGAGGTCAACAGAGACACAAGTGGAGTGATCTCGAGTATCAAGGGACACAACAGGGGAGGCTGCGGACGGGCTAGGCTCCGAGTGTCGTGCAGAGGAGGATAGGTAAATAATGGTGACTGTAGACTCCGTCATCTGAACATCAGGGGGGGGATGTGGATGGGAGTGGGGGGATCCTCAGGCTGGCCTGAAGCATACTGCGCGAGAATGGGAGAGGCGGATTGATTTTGTTCAACCTCATACTCGCGGATCACCTCAAGGGAGGCACGGTAATGCGTCAGGTGAGGACAATAATGGGAGTAGTGGCCATGGATCCCGCACAAAGCACAGGGCTTGTTGGTGCGGAGAGTCTTGGGGTTCTTGGGGATGGTCGAAGAAGGAGTGGGAGTTTCAGGGACCGTAGTGTCGGGGAACGTGAAGTTTACCATGGGTCGGATACGAGGTAACTCGGGACAAGCATGGGTGGCATGACCAATGACATCACATAAGGCACAAGGCTTTGGGGGTGGAGAAGGAGCCGGGTTGGTCATGGTGGTTTGGTCTTTGGTTGCCCCCTTGCGGGCTTTTCCTTTCTGCCCGGGAGCCGACCCAACAGGAGAAGGGTCCTGTGGAGGTGCTGGGGGCACAGTGGCTATGGAGGAAGCGAGGGGGACCGGTTGAACCGGTGTCAAAGCCATGTAAGGTTTGGGGTGACCAGGGGGGGTGGCGGCTGGGGGGTCAAGGTACCAAACCGGAATACCCAAGGTCAAGTTACGGAGAGAGAGGGTGGCCATGACGGGGACATAATATACTCCGGGAGGGGGAGCCAAGAAGGGGATCTGTCCAGCAGGGTAGTGACCAGGAGGTACGGCTCCAAGATGGTTAAGGCCGGGGGGGACCGAGCCTGGAGGATAAAGAGGTTCGGGGATACCAGCTGTAAAGGGAGGGCCGGAAGGAGGAGGTCCGGCTGGCGGAGATGAATGGCTAGGAGCGGGTTGCGGAGGGCGGGGGGGAGGGTGCGGACTAGCCGAGGCAGGCCGTTTATGGGCAGCCTGAGACGATTGCATCATGCAAACATTCGACAAGCTGGGATCAGTAACAGGAGGGGGGGGAAGATGAGGAAAAGTACCAAGCAGGGTGGAATCTTTATAGACGCCGGGGGAGACACTGGTCAAAGAATCGACGGTTTTCTTGTTGGCTACGGAAGAGATGGTCGTCTCGGAGGAGGTCTGACACGACGGCTCATGATAAGATAGCTGGTCAATGGTGACTATCTTCCCATTATGTGGAAAAGACATCTTGCGGAAAACCGCGGATGGGACAGCAGACATGGCATAGGTGTAGCTTCGCCCCAATAGAATGTTGTAGTTTAGAGGGGCATCAATGACTTCGACGTCAATGCAAACAGTCTTACCGGCGAGGGTGATGGGGCAGTTACGAAACAGGCCAATGGGCTGGGAGGCATGACCGTCCCACGCTCGAAGGGTGATCGTGGAAGGGGCCAGCTCAGGGGATCCGAGTTGCTTCCAAACCGAAGCGGACATCACACAGGTGGATGCCCCCTCATCAATTATACACCGGGATACAGTGGCGTTCCGGATTTTGACTGGGATTTGGAAAGAAACGGAAGGGGGAAGAGGAGGATGGTCCGATTGAGTGGCGTCAAAAACAATCATTTGGTCATCAGCAGGATCAACAGCGCCCACGGCAGATAGTAGAGCCTTCTTTTGAGAAGGGCACGACGGGAGGAGTTCCAGTGTGGAAATGGCAGCAGGGGATTGCGCCAAATCATCTACTATACTATACGATTGAGCGGCTCGACCGGAAGCAGCATTTCGGCGTAATGGGCCCTTTGGAATATTTGGATGAACCTCAACTTTGGGTTGAGGGATGTGTAAGGGGCCACTGGATGTCGAAAGAGGCTCTGTAGAACCTGAAGATGGAGGCTCGGGAGCAGACTGAGCAGGAGGCTTGGGGTACTGGCGAGACCGAGTTTGAAGGTGAAGGTCGACGAAAGGGGACGGATCGGAGCGCATCATAAGGATCTGGTAGTCAGAGGAACCAGAAATGGACGAGGGTGTGGCTACATGGCTGTCGGGGGGTTGGGTAGCCACGAATCCCTGTTGAGGGAAAGGATCGGTGAACACAGCTGGCTGGGTAGTGGCCACATTAGGAGGAGCGTGAGGGGAGGCGTGTTGTCCGCGCAATGTGGCTTGAGACTCCCACATCTGTCGCATCTGGGGTAAGAGAGGACAATCGTGAGTGTAGTGACCGTAAACACCGCAACACGAACAGGGCTTGTTTGTGCGAAGCGGCTTGTCCGGCCTGGGCGGAATGCCCTGAGGCTGGTTGCTAGTGTTAGGGTCCATACCAGAATTGGGTCCTCGGTTACCGGGGGCAGATGGGTTCTGGTTGCCTCTCCGCCTTCTTTGAGAAGAAGGGGGATTAATCGCACCCTGCTGTGCAAATACTTGCCCTGGAGGGGGTTGTAAGTGTTGTTGCGGGTTGTGAGGAGGCAAGGGAGGCGGAAGCGCATATGCTGGAGGAGCTGGCGCACCAAGCTGTGGATAAAAGTAAGGGTTGGGTTGGGCGACATTGAGGTAAGCAGGAGGTTGGGCAAAAGGAGGAGGCATGCCGTATCCTGGATACATGTTGCCGGGAGGGGGAAGGGTGCTTGAGGTGCTGGCCCCTCCCTGAGGGAGACCATGGCCCATAGGAGGGTGAGCAGATGGATGGGAAAGAGATCCAAAAATACCATCGGCGGAATGGGATGCCCCCGGGGCATTAGTGCCACCGGGCCTGGGGATGTCAGGAAGAACGGTATAAACATAACCAGATTGAGCGTAGATCAGGTCATATTTTAAAGCTATTTGGAGGGCGGCTTCTTCAGATTGAGGAAAGTGAGAGGCGACATCTTTGCCGATGGGAGATGGGAGGGTGCGAAGGAACCGGTCCATGTAAACCCGATCTTCAAAGGGAGGGGCTCGACATAAGCTCCGTCTTCGTCGCCATTCCTGAACATGGGCAGAAAGGCGTGTGGAAGAGGATTGCTTAAATGAAGTCAAGAGCTCCGTACCAGTGTCGTATCGGAGAGGGAGCTGGAAGTACGACAAGAAGGCTTGGGCAAGAGTCTCGAACGTCGTATGGGAGGAAGTGGCCTGTTCGACATACCATTTAGAAGCTTCGCCGGTAAGCGTGCGTTGGAACAAACGGAGACGGATGGAGTCATCGGTAATGGAATTGGAGGAACACCACATGTGGAAAGACCGGACGTGATTGGTTGGATCTTCTCCATTAAGGCCCTCGAACTTAGGGATATCAGAGGGCAGCTTGGTGGGCATAGCGGGCCAGGTAGCATTGTGGTGAATGGTGTCATTAATCAACTGATGGAAATCGGGGAGGCTGAGGCCTGCAATGTACGGCAGCACAGGGGTGGCCGGGGTAGTGGTTGTGACGGTTCCGCTAGAAGTAGGGCCGGCATTGGGGCCGGGAGAACCGCTAGCATTAGGCCCTGATCCGGACATGGTGAAGGTAAAAGGAGTCGGAGGGGGAGAACCGGAGGGAGAAGGGGGATCCGATGAATCAGGAGAGGAGTCGGAGTGAGGACTCGAAGGTGGACTGGCTCGACGACGACGGTGCGGAGCAGGTCGATCAACCGGAAACTGAGGATGAAGGCCAAGAAGTCTCCGGGAAAGGCGCCTTGGGGGCGCAATGATGACAGGAAGAAGGAAACCGACAAGGGCAGAAAGGGACAGAATCAAGAAGGTCAAGGGCAGATAAGGTGCGGTGACAATTGATTTTAGAGTCTTTGCCAGGCGGTGTAAACCAGGCGCTTCTTCACTTAGGGTCGGTGTGTGGTGTGCGTTGATTTTAATTTTTAAACCCTTTCCGTTGTTTGAGAGCAAGAAAAAAGTGTGCTACGTAGCTGAAAATAAACCTACAGAGAACAGAAATAAAATGCTGAAATAACAGAAAAATAACGGCTACGTATGCATCTATCTAACCCAAGAAGGTGGGTCTCTCACAACTATCCTGAAAAGAAAGGAAAAACTATGGAAACACACACAAAGGCTCGACGGATCTAGGGTCCAAGGACGGTCTGGAGGATAAAGCTGCGGAGACAAGGGGTGCGGATCACAGACCAGAGACAGAGGCAAGGTGGTGGGAAAGGGAAATCAGCAAAAACCGGAGGGAGCAAGGCGGAGGCCTTCAAAGGAGGTCCAAACAAAATGACAAGAGGTGATTTGAAAGGAAAAGAGGCTGATTTCAAAGGATCTGAAAGGGAGGTAACAGATCTGGAAAGAGGGGGCTGAAGCTCTGAAAAACCGACGGCTAAAAACAGCTAAAACTCTTCCACAAAAAGTGGAGGGTACTAAAGCCCTAAGGGGCTGGGTTCCCACTTAGATGAGTAAAACTAGATCAGATCTTGGTCAAGGCGGGCTGAGACGGAAATTTTGGAAGACCACAGCGAAGGCTGTAGCAAAACCCGAGAAAAAGTGCGAGAAAAACAATTTGGAAAAAGTCGGAGTCGCGATTATCGACACGATGCGAGTTGAGTCGCAGAAACAATTTGAAAAGTGCGACCTGGAGGTCCCAGTCGCAGGGTTTAGGGCCAAAAGTGTGACCCCCCTTCGGTTGTCTCGGCGGCAGATTTTCAGAAGAAGTTGCGAGAATCTCGATTTGCGAGCGGTGTATCGCTTATAGCATGATAGGGCCGAGCACGAAAGTTAGAAATTTTAATGTTTTAGGGTTTTATGTGAAAAAAACAACATAAAAATAGGAAAAATAAATAGTGGAAAAGAAACCCTAGGGTCTGAAGTAGCTGGATATGTAGGAATATGAAAAACGACAGTGGTCGTAATTTAAAATCCGTGTGGAGTCACCATTTGTTAGTATGAATCCTTTGTCAAAGTGTACGAAAAAGGACCACTATAGCTACGAATAACTAATAACCCTAACAACAAAAGTGGCTGCCAATATCTTCAGATCTGCGGTTAGTTAGACATAAAAGAGTTGCAAAAACCAGATCTATGCATGGAAAGACATTAAGCGGAAAAAATAAGGGTTTTCTCCATATACCAATAGACAAGACAAGAAAGAATTTTGAAAGAATTTTTATATTAATGGGGCACCCGGGAAGAAAAAAAGAAGGCGTATCCGATTCTCCTCAGTGGGATGGGTTCTTGGAAGTCCTCAGCGCTTCAGATCTAAGATTTCTCTCTCACCTTAGATGGGGAAAACCCAATGTAGAAGATAGAGCTCAATGGGAGCAAAATGGTAGAAATGAGACCAAGTGTATAGATGCAGAGAGTGATCTAATAGGCAACAAAAGGTGAAGAATGATGGGGAAAACCCTCCTATTTATAACAAAATATTAGGTCATTCTAGATCTTGGTGCATGATTAAAATAATGTTAATCAAATCTAGATCCACCTCTATGGAATATTTTATTATTATTTATTCAGAGGGAAAGAGGGTGTTTGACTTGGGTCAAATCCCTTGATTAGTGAAGAATAAATAAATAAATGATTTCTTTATCTTTTTAAGGAAGTGGTTAGGATATAATCAAATAAATAATGATTTATTTGATTAATGGTGGTTGATTTGGTCATATTTAACAAGGAATATTATTAAATAATTATTCCTAGAAAATAATAAGATAACTATGGGTTTATCTCATTAATTTCTTTGTTTTTGGGTTAAACATGAGTGGGAATAATAATTAAATTATGGTTTAATTAATTATTCCTTTTGGGGTTTCCTAATTAACATAGTGAAAGCAGTTTTACTTGGGGTAAAACTGGTCTTACATGGTGTACTTGGGTCCATCTAATGATGAAAGGTTAGATGACCAAAAAATGGTGTAACAACGAGGTCTCCCTCCTCAGGGATCAACGCAAAGACAAGCCAAGCTTCCAACTCTCCTATGATTCCGCCTCTTCTTCGTCACCCTCAGAGCTTTCACGGGCCATCACGTTGGGAAAAGATGGTGCAAAGGAACAAATCGAGGCCAGGAACAAATCTATAAGATAGATACTGAGAGCTGAATTATCTCATTTCGTAGACAAGCTCCATACCATGCTCACTTCAGCCCTCGATATGGAAAAATATCAACTTATATTTGCTATCCACCATTCAGACACTCATCCCTTACCCCTGGGATCCTAGTATAGAGCTCTGGAAATAATGCTAAGTTTGGTTTCCATCCCCTTGCCTGGTAAATTGAATTTGCACCAGTGCATCGAAGACATGCTATGGACAAAACTAGTAAAACATATCGTCACCCTAGAGAGGGCCGAAAGGATATTGGCTCTGATGAAGATCACCCAACAAATGGAAAGATAAAGTGTTAAATATATTGTTGCTCAGCTGGAGGACTGCAAAAATTTTATAAGAGGGAAGGGAGTTGAAGCCAATTCAACGTTATAGACTCTTCTAATCAAATCATAGTTGGAGGTATAGGAATTGAGACGAAAAATGAATATCCCTCGCTCTAATCATATTCAAACACAGGAACTATCTAGGGTGGAAAACGAAAAATATGTCCTCATTGATTCACTCGCATAGAGAGATGCGGAGTTTGTAGGTTTAAGGGAGAAGCTATCAGCAGTATAGCTTGAGTGGGGAAGTCACGTGTGTGTAATGCCTGTACTATAGGACCCGCAAAGTGCTCCAGAATAGTTAACAAAATCTATGTCAGACCTCGGGATGTCAGAAGATGAAACACCCACCACACGACGGGTCCTGGACAAGAACCAGGAAACATATTTAGAGAACCAAAGGATGGTATCCTTCATAGAGAAGGAGGTAGAGACTCTTCGCAAGGAGGCCCGGAGACATGAAAATTCTATCAAAGACTTGAAAGAACATATTAAAGGAAATATGTCATTGGTAGAAGCTAGGAAAATGGTCTAGGCAGAGATGATAATAGAGGTAAAAGAGAATTGGGAGCTCATAGAGTTGGCCAACAACAAGAAGAACGCCATCCGAGAGTATAAGGTACAACTCGAGGTCGGCCATAGGGAAGGAGAAGAGGAGGCATGCATAAAAGCATTGGGATATTTAGCACTCATGTGAAAGGGAGTCTAGAGATTTGATCAGGAATGGTGCAAGTTGGTAGAATATGGCCTCCCACCTTGGTGGGATAAACAGTCAGGGTCATTCCTTCCCCTAACTTCTTATGATCATAAAATGTCATAGATCAAGTGCAAGGAAGATATAGAATTAGAGAAGACCTCCCGCTTGAAGGTAGATACCTTAGTAGCAGCACTATGCAAGGAATTATTCTTCCTTGCTCAGGTCAAGAGATTCTTCGCGACCTAACTGGATTATTCCAAGCTTACTCAACTTCAGTCCATGTTTGAATTCTTCACTACAACACCTCTACCCACAGTATTCACCTGAAAAAGGTGCTACGAATACATGAATTCTCTAGCTCCCTCCACTTCGCAGCAACTGCCACCTCAGTTGCCAAACCAGCCTGCCTCCTCCACATCTTCAGTTAGATCATGCCGCTCAGGAGGCTCTACCAATCCCCATCGTAACCACTGAAGGAAATCATGATCAGGCCCATGCGGCCTTTGTTTTCATTTTTTGTTTCTATATCAATGTAATGTAAAATCAGGTGAAATCTCGATTTCACCCAAAGTATTATCTGCATGTTATGTTTCTTTTATAGTCAGTATCAGAAAATACTACCTATAATACGATGTCGTTATATCGTAGCATTTTTTATTTAGATATGAAACTGTAAGATCAGGAAGGAATATTTTGTTTGAGAAAATATCTGGCCAAGATGCCCATGTAAAAGCTAGAAATGGCCTACTCATAGATGAAGTAAAGGTTCTGATTTCTATGGAAGTTTTGAGTGTGTGGTCTCTGTAGCACATTTTGTAATTTTGGGATTAGCTCTTAATGTATATCTAGAAGAGCTATTTTGAGAAGATAATATAACGACAGCTTGTTCAAAAATGGATTCCTACTGGGATTTTGAACAATATGTATGCTTCTTTTGTATGTTGGTTTAATCTACTATTTAGTTTCTTCATACTTTCTTTCAAGTTATCATGTGTTCGGAATGCAGGTTGCTAATGGCTAGTTAATGAATTTATCTTGTATGATACTCATATAATGGTCTATTGACTACCTTAATTAGGCTCGTTGCATGATTTTCATTCCATAATTCTCATTCTGATAATTTTTCTCTTTAAGTCCCTGAAGGGAAGATTCTTATACCCTCATAGGCCTACCCCACTCCGGCTTACCATCCTTTTTCTTCTCGGCTTCCATACAAATTATCTTTAAAAAAATTTCGTTCATTCCACATTTGGCCCTATTGTAGCAAATTGAGCTTCATTGTAGCCACATGCCCATTTTGAGTAGTCCCTTTCACTCAAAATCAAAGTTCGCAGTTATTACTCTGCTCCCCTTGTTATCTAGAACCACTTATCAAAGAATTTCACCCAATTTATTTCCGGCAGGTCCTTCTCAAAGAGCATGAAGAAAACCCATACGACCTCTCACTTTAAGATGTCCTAGGCACTCATCTCCCGCAACTCAAGAATTTCTATAGGAGTGAAAACATCTTTTTGGTGCCATTGCGGGGGAATGAATTTTAAAATATTTTCCCTCGAATACGACATTATTTTCACCATTCAATCAGGTGAGCACGAAGGGTTGATATTTGCACAGTCTTGACCTTGGTGACTCCACTATTATATAACTCTAAATCAGATGCAATCCTAGCTTACACTAGGCCTCATCTTAGGTCAGATACCTCTCAGCTGAGAACCCCATCTGTATCTCATCCTGAAAGTATTATATTCAAGAGAATATGGAAATAAAAGCAACCCGTCCAAGCTGACTTACCCTCATTCTCGTTAGAATATTTTTTGTCCTTATCTCAGAAAGACAAAGTCTATGGCCTTGGCTCCACAGCCTGGGTACTTGAATATCCCCCAGAGACCTATGCTTTAGCCAGTTTTTATATAAAATATGAAGTCAAATCAGTGAATATCTCTTTGCCTCCATTTTTTCCCACTCCAAAGGCCGAGGAAGTCAAAGAAGTTACCATACTCCAGAACTCATCTCAGGTAAATATCCAAATCCATGCTCAGCATATACCTATTGTACTCCACCCAAGTTATCCTCAGAATCCACCACCACCACCCCTCATGGCTATTCCTGTCTTCCTCCTTAGCAAATATGCCTCATTGGCCTTGCCTCAAGTTTTGCATGATATTCCTCAAGACTATCTAACGCAGTTGCCGCGATTCACTGAGGAAGACAGTACTTGCTCAGAAGCATATAGAGGACTTCTGTGCTTTTGCTGAAAATGTCATTTTGGAACACTTGGATGTGGTGTTGAGGCTTTTCATCCAGTATTTGGATGGAGAAGCTCGTAAGTTGCTTAACTCTCTTGCTAATAATGTGGTCATCACTTGGGAGGAAATGGAGAATTTATTCACTGAAAAATGGGGAGAAAGGAGGGATCCCAGTTACATCCTAACATATTTCAATGCCCTAAATAAGAAACACAATGAATATGTAACCAAATTTATAAAAAGTTTCAATAAGCTATACAATAATATACCTGCTAAAATAAAGCCTCCTCAAGCAGCGCCCAAAGTGGTTTTTGCAGGAGCGTTTGAGCCTGAGTTTGGATTCACCTTGAGAGAGAGAAATTTTGCATCCCTAGATCAGATCCAGACTGATGATCTACAGGTAGAAGAAAATTTTTCTTCTATGAGAAAATTCAATGGAAGGGTAAAGCATGAGGCTAGGAGGAGTAAGGAGGAGGCTTCTACCTCTAATTAGGAAAGAGAATCATTGAAGTATAAGATTGAAGAGATGAATAATATGATAAATAACCTCTCCAATAAGCTAGTGAAGCTAGAATTGGAGGCTAAGAATTCCTCTCCTTATCCCAACTAGATGACCCCTAATCGAGGTTTTCATCCCTAATATCGGAAACCGCCTCTACAATGTAATATTCCTTCTTAGGAATTTCTACACTATGGAGAGTAAAAATGATGTTTTTAGAAAATTATGCTACAGAATTAGAAAATGTGACTTGGATCCTCTATATTATGCTTTATAACCCTTACATGCAGAATGGGAGTAGAAACAAATCACTCTAGCTATGTTAAATAGATCTCCCCATGTCAATACACCTCAAAAACACCCAAACCCCATGATTTCACCAGAAAAAAATTATAAAGCATGTAACAGCGTTATCCAAAGAGGGGTTATACAAAAAAATATGAGATATAATAGATCATGGAGATTTCATTAATCAAGAGCTAATAAAAGTGGAGGTTTAGCCTCTTTTACACAAAATGTAGACAACCCGGCAAGGGTTTCATAAGAGCACAAGTACAAGAATGATATCCCTGCATAAAATCACGCAGTTGACTGCAAATATGTATATGATATCACTGAATAATACAAGAGAGCACATAAAAATGGCTGAAGATCCTCCCTACTAGCCTTCGAGGAGAGAAAAAGCCTCCTTCTCCAAGAAACTAGCACAAAATCAAGGGATTTGACCCTACCGTAGCATCACCTTCAGAAATGACGTAGTTTATGCAAGATACTACACTATAGGAGTTGGTGACTACTTGACCCCAAGTCAGATAGTGGAAATGTAGCTCACAATTCACCTCTTAGATCCATTCAACAAGTTGAACCAAGAAAGAGAGTGGAACTCTCGCATGAGAATCGCTTGCACTAAATAGTGCAGCAAACCCAGCTAAACAGCTCAAGTGTGCAAGAAGTCATAACACTAAAACATAGACAAGATTTTGAATGACTCTCATGGCTTCCCTCCCCTCTTTTTTATTCTTGGTGAGCCTCCTTACCCTTGGCCCCACACATTCATGAGGTTGCTTCATTGCAAAGAGTCCTCCATCAAAACTGCATTACTCCCACTGGTTTTCCTCCTCTTTTAGCAGCATTGTTGACCTAGTCAACAAGGTTCTAGTTCTCATGCATTCCCCCCTTTTCACACCAAGTGTGGCTTTATTTGGCCTTCTGACACAAACCCCTTTTCACAGAGGGAATGTTTTATTTCTACTAAATAGATTTAAGGGTCTCTTTACCCCATTTATTCTTCTACCCTGCAAAATAGAGCAACATATAATATTCCAACTAGCAGCAGCTAATTGGGAATATTACAGCCCTCCCCTCTCAAAAGTTGCTTGTCCTCAAGGAACAAAAAAGAAGGATGATGTAGGATCTTCTCTCCTTCCCAAGTGGCATCCTCATCAAGAAGATTCCTCCATCGAATCAGATATTCTTTGATTACCCAACTCCTTAGCTGCCTCTCCCGTGTATCCAAAATTGCCTCAGGTTGCAAAACTGGATGGCCCTCATCATCAATAGGTGGGAGGTCCATATTGGAAACTACATTCTATCCAATGGACTTCTTGAGGCATGAAACATGAAAGATATTATGGATCTTACTTCCTTTGGGAAGCTCCAACTCATATGCAATTTCCCCAACATGACGGATCACCTTATATGGCCTATAGAAACATGGTTTGAGATTTTCAACCCCTTTCTCCTTGAGTGTAGATTGTCTATATGGCTGAAGTCGAAGATAGACTAGATCATCTACCTCAAACTATCTCTCCATCCGACCACGGTATACATATATCTTTTGCTGGTTTTGGGCAATATCAATGTTGTCTTTAAGGGCCCGAAGTATGTCTTGACTCTCCTAAATCCATTCCTTTGCTCTAGGAGCCTTGCTTGCTCCAAACATGACATCAACAAATGAGACTGCATCATACCCATAGAGTGCTTGAAATGGGGTCATACTAATGGAAATATGGTAAGTGGTGTTGTAACAATACTCCCCCAAATGGAGCCAACGTAGCCATGCCTTCTGCTACCCTGCAACATAGTTCCTCAAGTAGCCTTCTAGCCACTTGTTCACTATTTCAGTTTTTCCATCGATCTGTGGATGGTAGATGGTACTCGGTGTCAATTCAGTCCCCACTAACTGAAAGAGTTCTTGCCAAAAGCCATCCATGAAGCAGTTGTCCTGATCACTCACTATGGTCTTTTGGAGGCCATGCAGTCTAAACACATCTCTAAAGAAGAGCTCAGTTACCTGTGAAGTAGTATAATGTGCAGAAATGGCAAAGAAGTGTGAATACTTTGTTAGTATATCAGCAACTACAAAGATACAATTCTTACCCTGAACAGTAGGTAGACCGGTGATGAAGTCCATGGATATGCTTTCCCATTTTCCATCCAGAATGGGTAGTGGCTGCAATAATCCGACAGGATGAGTGTTTTCTCCCTTATTTTGCTGAAAAAATATGCACTCCTTGATATGTTGGAGCACATCCTCCTTGAGACCCTTCCATGAGAATCTCTCCCTTATGGCCCAGTAAGTATTTGTGAATCCTTGATGCCTTGAAAGTGGGGAATCATGTGACACTTGTAATATATTCTCTTTGAGCTTAGAATTCTTATACAAAAAGACCCGGTTGCAGTAATAGATGATTTCATCCATAAATTTATACCTCTCATCAGCTATCATCTCATCAAGTATCTCACATGAAAATTTATCCTTGGAATACTCAACCAACAATTGAGCATTCCAATTTGTGTCCACATCCCTCAAGGACAGTTTTGTTGGTCTCCTAGATAGAGCATCAGCCACTATATTGCTCTTCCCCTTGACATACTCTATGTCAAAGTCATAAGCTTGGATCTTGCTTACCCATTTTTGTTGTCTTTCTTGGAGCTTCTTTTGTTCAAGGAAGAATCTGAGACTGTTATGATTAGTTTTCACCCTAAATTTATTCCCCACCAAGTATTGTCGGAATTTGGCTAAGGCATGCGTAATAGCCAAAATTTCTTTATCATAGATGGGGTATAGTCTTTCATGTGGTAGTAGCTTCCTAGTCTCAAAGGCTATAGGATTCCCTCCTTGCATCAAGACTGCTCCAATCCCTTCACCTGATATATCACATTCTAACACAAAAGGTTGAGAGAAATCAGGTAAACTACTCATTACCTCTTTGAGCTTATCAAAAGCCCTTTGCTTTGTAGGTGTCCAAGTAAAAGCTCCCTTCTTGGTCAAGTCTGTAAGTGGTGCTGCAAGTTGAGAGAACCCTTTGAAAAAATTCTGGTAATATGTGCATATGCCTACAAACCCCCTGAGTTCTATAACATTCCTTGGCTCGGGCCAATCCTTGATTGCCCTAATCTTTTCTTCATGCACTCTTACTCCATCCACTCCAATGATGTGGCATAATTAGAGCATCTCTGTAAGGCCAAACTCACATTTCAAGAGTTTAGCATAGAATTGTTGCTCCTTGAGAATATGCAACACTGTCTCAATATGTCGCAAATGTTCCTCCCATGTGCGGCTGTAAATAAGTATATCATCAAAGAAGACCAACAAAAAATTTCTTATATGACCACGAAATATTTGGTTCATGCAAGATTGGAATGTTGCTGGGGCATTAGTCAAACCAAATAGCATTACTAAGAACTCAAAATTCCCATAGTGACACCTAAATGCTATTTTGGGGATGTCTTGATCCCTCACCCTGATTTGGTGATATCCGGATCTCAAGTCAATCTTGGAGAAATACTTAGATCCTCTTAGCTCATCCATTATCTCATCGATCCTGGGAATTGGGTATCTATTCTTCATGGTCTTTTTTTTTAGTTCTCTATAGTCAACGCACATCCTCAATGTGCCATCCTTCTTCGTAACCAAGACCACTGAAGATGCAAAAGGGCTAGTGCTAGGCCGAATATGACACAGGGCTAGTAGTTCTTGAATGGCCCTTTCAATATCATCCCTATAAGCCTTGGGATGCCTATAAGGGGTGGTAATCACAACTTGAATCCCTTACTTTAGCTCAATAGTGTGTTCAAATCCCCTATCAGGAGGTCTCCCAAGTGGAATATCCCCAAACACTACAGAATACCTGTCTAAGAGAGCTTGCACATCAGGGTGCACAGGTGAATCCTTGACTCCAGCTTCAAATAAACGCAGTTCTACTGCCCATTATATGTATCCTCTGCGTAAGTCTGCCTCCATCTTGTGAGCTGAAACAATCTGAGGGGGGTAAATGCGCATACCTTTGATTTTTGGATGCTTATAATCCTCCTTCCCTATCCATTCCATCTCTAGAGTCTCCCAATCAGTGGTGACTCTCCCAAGAGTGATTAGCCATTAGACACCCAATATAATATTGGTGTCAGGAATATCAACCACAAAGAAGTGGTCTGTCATAGTGTAGGTTCCCATAGTGATAGAAAATTCTGGAACATACTTGACACACTACAAAGTTCTGGCTCCCAGTACCAAAACTATAAACCCTTCAAAATATTCCATATGAATGCCCCTATTCTTTACTAGTTTTGAATCAATGAAGTTATGAGTAGCTCTAATATCTACTAGCACTGATACTCTTTGTCCCATAACAATACCTCTAACTCTTAAAGTTAGATATTTAGGGACTCCCTCAACGCTGCAAGAGCCCCTCCTTTTGGAGAAAATTTTTTCACTACATCTTCTATAGGTAGTACAGCACTGGCCCTCTCTTCTTCATCACAAAATATCTCGAAATAATGAGCCTTCCCTGCAACAAATTCATGGTTTGGCACCCATGGCTTTTGACAAGTAAGGAAAAGTTTCTCCTTCCTTAATCTCCTCTGATCATGGTCAAGAGGTGCCTTCTTTGGCCATGAAGAATTCTCTTGCTGTAGTAATGCCTTTCCTTTGGGAAAATCATGTTGCAAATCTCTATCCTTCTCCACAACCTCAAGGATTGTAGTTGGTTTGGTGGATCTTACTAATCCATGCAATGGTTTAGCCATCCCATCAATAAAAATACATACCCTTCTTCTCATAGTAAGGTTGGATACCATTACTGAAAGCTTCAAGTATTCAGAAATATACTCTTCTAGATATCCCTTTTTTTTTAGCTTGGTTAGCTCAACAAAGTGGGCCTCTGGATCCCTTGGATCAAATCTCTCTACTAGTCTCTTGGTGAAGACTAAGTATGAAGTGATATGAGCATGCCCAAGTGTAGTTAGCCCATGGAACTGCCATTCATGAGCCTTCCCTTCCAAGTGCAGCACAACTATTTTGATAGCCTCTATTTCAGAGACTCTATTGAGCTGAAAGTAAGTATCCATCTTCTACACCCAAGCCTTGGCTGTGCACTTAGGTGATCCATCATATATAGGCAAGAAGAATCTCCCTATACTACACTGTAGGTCTGATTCCTACATAAATCCTCCCTTCTTATGGTGATAGTAAGTTATCCTCCCTTCCTTGATCCGACAAAATTCCTGGAAGCTCAAGTGTTCCTTGAACCTTCGGGATTGGGACTCATACTCCACAAAATAATGGCCAAGGGTTTCCTCCTCCATATATTCATATAGGAATCAGGGAATTTTGGAGTGTTGTAGTGAAGGATGTGTGGCTGATTGTTCCACACAAGGTGAGGTGATGGTACTTCCTTCCTGGTAAAACCCCATAGGGCCTTCTTTATGCCTCATATCCTTGAGATATTTTGCAATGTTCTGAATGGTTTGAATAAGGAGCTTTGAAATATATTTCTCCTCCATACTGTATATATATTTTCCCCACAATTTGAGACAAGAGCAGAGCTCTGATACCACTGTAATATTCCTTCTTAGGAATTTCTGCACTAAGGAGAGTAAAAATGTTCTTTTCAGAAAATTACGCTACAGAATTGGAAAATATGACTTGGATCCTATATATTATCCTTTATAACCCTCACATACATAATGGGAGTAGAAACAAATCACTCTAGCTATGTTAAACAGATCTCCCCATGCCAATACACCTCAAAAACACCCAAACCCCATGATTTCACCAAAACAAAATTATGAAGCATGTAACAGCGTTATTCAAAGAGGGGTTATATAAAAACATATGAGATATAATAGATCATGGAGATTTCATTAATCAAGAGCCAATAAAAATGGAGGTCTAGCCTCTTTTACACAAAATGTAGATAACCCGGCAAGGGTTTCATAAGAGCACAAGTACAAGAATGATATACCTGCATAAAATCATGTAGTTGACTGCAAATCTGTATATGATATGGCTGAGTAATACATGAGAGAACATAAAAATGGATAAATATCCTCCCTACTAGCCTTCTAGGAGAGAAAAAACCTCCTCCAAGAAACTAGCACAAAATCAAGGTATTTGACCCTACCACGACATCACCTTCAGAAATGACACAATTTCTGCAAGAGAATACATTGTAGGAGTTGGTGGCTACTTGAACCTAAGTCAGATAGTGGAAATGTAGCTCATAATTCTCCTCTTAGATCCCTTCAACAAGTTGAACCAAGAAAGAGAGTGGAACTCCCACATGAGAATCCCTTGCACTAAATAGTGCAGCAATCCTAGCTAAACAGCTAAAGCATGCAAGAAGTCATAAGACTCAAACATAGAAAAGATTCTGAATGACTCTCATGGCTGCCCTCCCCTCCTTTTTATTCTTGGTGAGCCTCCTTACTCTGGGCCCCACACATTCATGAGGTTTCTTCATTGCAAAGAGCCCTCCATCAAAACTGTGTTGTTCCCACTGGTTTTCCTCCTCTCTTAGTACTGTTGTTGACCTAGTCAACAAGTTTCTAGTTCTCATGCATTCCCCCCTTTTCACACCAAGGGTGGATTTATTTGGAATTCTTACACAAACCCCTTTTCACATAGGGAATGTTTTATTTCTACTAAAGAGATTTAAGGGTTTCTCTACCCCATTTATTCTTCTACCCTGCAAAATAGAGCAACATATAATATTCCAATTAGCAGCAACTAATTGGGAATATTACATACAATTGTTAAATCAAGAAAGGAAGGAGCAAAAAAATCACATCCAACCTCCTCTATAATTAGAAGGGGAAGTAGAAGGAAAAAATGAGGAAGCTCCTGACAATCAAGAGGATCAATTCCTTTCTTACTCAAAATATGAAGAATGGGAACTTACTCCGCAAGAAGAGCTAGTAGATAAAGAAGATTCCTAGAGGATCGAGATATTGATAATTGTTGTAGGGAATTTGTGGACTTCATGCAAGCTCATATCCATAAGAATTATGACCTCAGGTCCTCTAGAAAGAGGACCCAAATGCAAGAATAAGACGAAGATTCAGCACCAAGAGAACAAACCCCTTTTAGTTCTGCTAATAAGGGGAAAAACCTCTAGAAGAGTCTGTACATCATAAAGCCACTGTGTCTACATCCAAAAAGCTAGTTTCCGATCCTTCTACAAACCACAAAGCTTCTGATGTAGCCTCAAACTTACTCGACCATCCTAAAGAACACCCTAAAGAAGTCATTGTAGAAAAGAACCCCACAACCTTTGACCTCCAGAAATAGTTAGAAAAGGTCAAGATCCCAGTTCCTCTAATTGAACTCCTAAAGCAGCCTTTGTGTAAAGCTCAAGTATCCCAATTCATGCTCCCGCATGGCACAGGACCCCTCCAATATAGCCTTAATCTCCAAGAGGAAAGACCCATGGTAGTCTTTGGCCCTCATGTATAAAAGTTAGACTCCTGTACTCCCCCATTCTATGTGTCTCCAGTGATTCATGACCTGTTATTACACAACTGCATGCTAGATTTCGGGGCATCACATAACCTATTGTCGATGTCTATCATGGAGTAGTTGGGATTATAGATTACCAGACCCTATAAAGATTTGTATTCTTTCGATTCCAAGAGGGTAAAGTGCCTGGGAATGATAAAATGCCTGGTAGTAAATCTAGCCTAGATCCCTGCTAAGAGTGTGGTAATGGATATCATAGTAGCCAATATCCTGGCCCGATTTGGAATGCTACTGTCTAGATCTTGGGGGTCAAAGATTGGCGGGTCAATTAAGTTGGACCTCACCTATGCGACTATTCCAGTGTTTAGTGGGGATGAAAGGAGGCTATACCGTGAATCTAGGTTCATGAATATGGTCACAAAAGATTATGGCTTGACTAAGTCCTCGGTATATGGTAAGGAGGGAAAATTTTCTTGTCTCATGTTCGAAGAGGATGAAGATTTCCTATAGGAAGCTAAAATCCTCCCTCTAAAATAGAAGGATCGCATAACTAAAGGCGAGTACAAGATCTAGACTCTACATTTCAACAGGGCCAACTCGCGAGAAGGGAATGGAGCCGTTGTGCTCTTAACATCACCCAAAGGATGTTTGTCCCCTCTCTCTTTCAAACTAGAGTATGAAGCCACAAACAATGTGGTCGAATATGAAGCCCTGCTATTAGGACTATAGACAGCATGGAATATGAACATTCAGAATCTGACGGTTTTCAGAGACTTGGAACTAGTGGTAAGGCAAGTGAGGAATCAGTCCCAAGCTAAAAATCCATAGCTCAGAGCCTATATAAATGAGGTGTGGGACCTAGTGGAAAAAAATTTCTTGGCTATTAATATACAGTTCATCCCGAGGGACAAGAACCGGATGGCCGGCTCTCGAGCTATTGCATCCAACAATGTTTTCCCACCATAGAATCCCCTGATTAGGTATGAGGTTGAGGTACGATATCGCCCCTCCATTCCAGATAATGTGAATCACTGGCAAGTATTCGAGGATGATGAAAAATTTAAGCGCTTTATGGAAATGGTTGGTGAATTCTCCAATTTGGTGATTGATTCAGTTGATGAAGGGCCCAATGATAAACCAAAAACCAAATGGGAGGAGACATTAGCTGGACACCGCATTTTGCAACTAAAGGGGAATGTCATTCCCAGAGGACTTGTGCTGTTGGAGAGGCTATTCGATAAAAATGGCATCCCAATCAACCCCAGTAATATGACTCGGGATGAGCATGTCAATGATATACATATCGGGACAGAGGAAGATCCAAAGGTGGTAAAGTTGTCTAGGGGAGTCCCTGAAGAATACCAGATCTAATATATCCATCTATTTCAAGCATATAAAGATGTCTTCACCTGGTCATAGCAAGATTTGAATACTTTCAACATTGATGTCATACAACACAAAATACCTCTCAAAGGAAACACCATGCCTCATAAGTAGAATCTGAGGCAGATTAATCCTCTACTCCTCCCATAAATTGAAAAAGAGATGAAAACACTACTGCGGGAAAAAATCATTGTTCCTCTGAGATATTCAGAGTGGGTGGCCAACCTGGTCCCGGTGAGGAAGAAAAATGGATAAATTATATTGTGCATGGACTTCCAAAATCTCAATAGTGCCTCGCTCAAAGATAAATAGCCTCTCCCAAATATGAACCATATTTTGCAAAAGGTGGTGGGATCCTCCTAAATGTCTATGATGGATGGGTTCTCAGGATATAACTAGGTGGTGTTACTCCCTGAATATCAGAAGAAAACAACATTCGCCACACCATGGGGAACCTTCATGTATGCTCAGATGCCTTTCGGTCTAATCAACGCTGGTGCCACTTTCCAATGTGAAATGGATATTGCCTTCGTAGGAGAGAAAGATAAGTTCATAGTGATTTATCTAGACGATATCACTATTTTCTTGAAGAGTGATGCTAAACACATTGAACATATTCATTGGACCTTCGAGAAGTTCCACGGGTACAGTCTGTCCTTGAATCCTCAAAATTCCATGTTCGCCCTGGAAGAAGGAAAGTTGTTGGGGCATATAGTAACTAAGGAGCGAGTGAGGATTGACCCGAAAAGGATAGAGGTGATAAATGAAATTTTCCTCCCATGGAATAAAAAAATAAATACAAGTTGTCTTGGGGAGAATAAACTTCCTTAAAAGGTTCATATCCAATTATGCCGAGATCATCTGCCACATTACTGAAATGATCAAGAAAAATAATGAAGTGAAACGGAATCCCTAATCAAGGACCTCTTTCGACATAATCAAACGGGCTTTCACTGAAGCTCCAGTGCTGACAGGTCCCGATTATAGCAAGCCTTTCATGATCTTTTATTTTTCCTCCCCTCACACAGTAGATGTAGTATTATTACAGAAGAACGAAGACGGGCACGAACAACCTATCGCATTTTTTATTCAGGTCCTAAGAGACGCCGAATTAAAGTATAATATCCTAGAAAAGCATGTCTATGAATTGGTCAAGTCACCAAAAGGCATTCCGTATATATGTGTTACAGTCGACCATAACTGCCTATGTTCCCACAACAGTAGTGAAGGAAATTTTAATACAAGGAGACAGTGAAGGGAAGAGGGGCAAGTGGATTGCCAAGATCCAGGAATATGAATTCGAGATCAAGCCCACTAAACTCATTAAAGGATAGGGGTTGGAAAAAATCCTATCAGAATCCAACTGCCAGGCGTTGGGTATAAATCTATCCATGGAAGGTGGGGAGGTACTGGAAGGTGCGGAAATACAACCTGGGATAGAAACCTAAACGAAAAGAATGCATGTAATGTACCTTCTGTCTGTATCATATAAGGACATGGTGGAATACCTTCTAAACTTGAGGTGTCCTCCCAGTTACTACAAGGCGAATTATCGCACCTTGAGATTAAGGTTGCAAAAGTACGCTGTGGCGAATGGACATTTGTATTGGAAGGATCCAGTTGAAATTTTTTTATTCTATTTAACAGAGTAGGAGGTGGACGAGGTGATGATCGAGTTTCATGAAGGCGTATTCGGCGGGCATTACAGCTAGCGGTCTACTGCTCACAAAATCCTGAGAGTAGGTTTTTTGTAGCCTCCATTGTTTGGAGATGTACACACTCACATCCAAGAATGTAAGAAATGTTACACTTTTGTAGTGAAAAAAATATTTGCACTACTCCCATTGATCCGGATACATGTCGAGGAGCTGTTCAGACAATGGGGCATTGATTTTATTAGAGAGATCGACCAGGCCTCTAGTAACCAACACCACTAGATTCTCACTGCCACTGATTACTTCACCAAGTGGGTCGAAGTTGTCCCTGCAAGAAACACCACAGATGGGGTAGTGATCACATTTATGGAGGAAAACCTAATAGCTAGGTTTGGGTGCCTAGCTAAAATCGTTACTGACAACGCACAACTCTTCAAGTCAGCCAATTTTTTCAAAAAATTTCAACAATATAATATTACTCTAGGACATTCCATGGATTATTATCCATAGAGGAACAGGTTGGCGGAGTCATCCAACAAGACTTTGGTAATGATTCTTAAAAATACCATAAATGAAAATCAAAAGATTTGGGATTCCCAACTCAAAATTTTTTGCTTTGGGTGAATCGCATCACCAGCAAAAAATCCACTGGAAAGTCACCATATGAGCTGGTGTATGGCCAAGTAGCGATTTTCCCCATTCAACTTGCTCTACCTGTGGCGAGATTTTTGTAAGATAGTGAAGAGGAACCAAATGACCTCATCAGGAGGATGAATTAGTTGGTAGAACTGGATGAGACATGAGCACAGGTAAACATCAAGTTGGTTGACTACCAGGAAAAGATGAAATGCCTATTTGACCAAAGAGCGAAAGATAAGGAGATACAAGTAGCAGACCTGGTGTTGCGATGGGACGTGAGGCTGTCGGAGAAAGGTAAACATGGGAAGTTCAATCCACTCTGGTTTGTGCCTTTCAGGGTGGTAGAAGTTAAGGGAAATAAAACCTTTACATTGGAAAATTTGGAGGATATAATTGAAATGCATGTGAATGGGAAATTTCTCAAGCCCTATTTTTAGCACTGACATTGGTTGCAAGGGACCATTGTATATATCCTTCAAACTGTACATATATCATCTTTTACTTTCGCATGCATTTCCATTTTGTTAATTTTTAGAATTATCTGAAGCTTTTGATAATTTTCCTAGGTATGCTAACAAGTATACAAGAGAGTTGTATATGAGTTCTCGACACACTCGAGAATGAGTGTGTCGTCCACAGTGGAGCCAATGTTGGCTTGTGATCCCATACTTAAAAGAAGAAAAAACAATTGTGCAAAGAATCTGTAGGTTCAAGGGAGAGAGAGTGGCAAACCTGGAAGATAAAGGCAAGTGTCACGGCCTTGTGGGTGGTCGAGAAAGAATAGATGCAATCATGATTTCTCCTCTCCCAGAGCCGCCATGTTCCCAGGGTAGCGGCGGAGCCACCCACCAAAACTTGCAGCCTACAGCCATTTCCATCGGCATTTGAAAGTAGCAAAGGTGACCGAAATCAACCCGCCTAAGGAGATGATGTTACCTCTCCTCGCGGCCAATCATAATTCTTCTGGGGGAGAAAGAAGGGAGGTGGAGGCCACCGTTAGACCCACTGAAAATTGGAGGGGCCCACCAGCACACAGTTCGCGTAGGTACGTTCCAACGTAAGGTAAGTCTAGTCAAGGTACGAAGGCCAGTACTCCTGTGTCTGTCACATGGCCCCCACCTACTTAGCTGCTTGTGGCCAACCACCGCGTGCCACGTGTCCCATTGTTAGCATCCTCATGATGTCAGTCCTACATGTGTCACCCCGCCTCATTACCCAATAAAACCCTATTTCCGCAACTATTTTTACTCTTAGATGCTTGAATTTTCTAGTTAGTTATCGACGTTTCCCTCTGTCAGATGGGTACAAACTCAATTATTGGCTACTTTTCACCCTCGCATCACTTTCCCCGCTACCTCACTGCGACCTCAGGTATTTGGTCATGTCCCTTTCATTATTTCCCTTTTACTGTTTGTTCTAATTATCATGGAAAAAATGAAAGCTCCACACCCAAAACCCTTTAAGTTCACGAGGTCAGGACTTCTCCTAGACCCAAACCCCTCACTAATGCCCACTCCCAGCTCTACGACCCAGTTTACCCCTTCAATGTAGCCCATACCAGGGTCGAGTTCCTTGATTTTCAATGAAGGGGGGAAGATGTGTTCAGAGTCATTGATTAAGGTTTTTATTACCAAATTGCACAAACAACCCATCTGTTCTCATAGTTTATCACCTAGCTTGGTGAGGCCTACATGAAGCCTAAGGACATCTTCCTCGCCACTCGGGGTGTCAATATTCTTGAGATTACTCCCTAGCTCATCACAAAATCCCTATGTTATCCCCCCGCCCAAGAGTGTGTCGAGTTCACCGAAGTCACTCTCTCTTGCCATTTCTCAAACCAACCCTTGGAAAAGAAAAATGGTTTTCTCGATCTCATCTCCAACTCATGCCTATCCGTTGTCCCTCACGTAGAGTATATTCCACTGCCACTATTCCGTAATACTATACAGCCTATTTTAGCAGTCATCTCGGAAATGCTGGGGTTAGAAAATGCCGATAGGGTGAATAAGGCAAGTTTAGGGTTTCTATGGCTCATGATGCAGGCTGATATTCTTTTGGATACCCCCACTTTCCTAGCCTTGGCTATCAAAGCCCAGTTCCAAGATATGTCATCCTTTTGCTCTTTCAAATACTTCTACCTAGTTTAGGCCTAAACAGGTTCTTCAAGAGAAAATTTGAACCCAAATTTGTTTTCGAATGGACTTCAGCAATTCGCCAACAATCAAAGGGGAAGGGGTATGTGAAATTCGTCACAGATTTCATGTCCATATCCTATGCTATCATACATGGCAGCTCCCTGCCGAGAATTTTTCTTGAGCAAAAGGAATGGCTCCAGTTCAGTGAAACAGATTGTACAAGTGATTTGTACCTGCTTGAAGATAACAATGAGATTAGGGTCTATGGTGCTAAAGTGTCTCCTTATCACTTTCCAGTGTTGTCGTCCATGAGGATTTTCTCCCTAGACTTCATCTGTCAGGTCCTAAGTGCCGACCAAACCCACTTCGTGCCCGCGAATAAGGGATACATATTTAGGTTCCCAAATGCTATAGGCCCTTTCACCTTCAATTCAAGGCATGCTCTTTCCTCTATAGAAAGGTTGTTTCAGGAGATGAATTTCCCACGAGGAGATCCGTGGAACTAGAATCCTAAGGGGTTTATCACATGCTAGAAGAAGAAGATAAAATCTATAGCATATGAGCATGAACCTAGGCCCCTTATTGAATTGAAAGCTAACTGTGATTCATGGCCTTTGGATACAGAGAAATAGGCCGAATCCCCAGCTTTTGAAGGAAAAGGAGACAATGAACTCGGTGAGGCTAAATTGTTGGAACAAGAAAATCCCTAGGTTAACCAAGGGTTCATGGAGGAGGAAGAGGAAGGGCATCCTAGTAAAAGGAAAAGGACTGAAGGCCCTCAGGACCCAGACACTGAAATTCCTGATGACGAGGTCTCCATGCTCAGGGGTCAATGCAAAGACAAGCCAGGCTTCCAACTCTCTTATGATTTCGCCTCTTCTTTGGCACCCTTAGAGCTTTCACATGCCATCATGTTGGGAAAAGATGGTGCAAAGGAATAGATCGAGGCCAGGAACAAATCTTTAAGAGAGAAACTGAGTGTTGAATTGTCTCATTTCATATAAAAGCACCATACCAGGCTCACTTCAGCCATAGATATGGATAAATATCAACTTATATTGGCTATCCAACATTTAGCCACTCATCCCTTACCCCCGGGATCCAAGTATAGAGCTCTAGAAATAATATTGAATTTTGCTTTCATTGCCCTACTTGATAAATTGAATTCACATCAGTGCATCAGGGACATGCTACAGACTAAAGTAGTAAAACAAACTGTCACCCTGGAGAGGGCTGAAAGGAGATTGGTTCAGATGAAGATCACCCAGCAAAGGGAAAAAGCAAGTGCTAAAGCTATTGTTGCTCTGCTGAAGGACTGAAAAAAGTTAATAAGAGGGAAGGGACTTGATGAAAATTCAAGGTTACAGACTCTTCTCAGCAAATCAGAGTTGGAGGTACAGGAATTGAGACAAAAATTATTATCCCTCATTTTGAACATATTCAAACTGAGGAACTTGCTAGGGTGGAAAAGGAAATCTATGTCCTCATTGATTCACTCGCACAGAGGGATGAGGAGATTGCAGGTTTAAGGGAGAAGCAATCAGTGCTACAATTTGAGCAGGAAAGTCATGTGTGTGTAATGCCTATACTGGAGGACTCGCAAAGTGATCCAGGATAGTTAACCAAAGCTCTGTCAGACCTCAGGATCTCATAAGATGAAACACGCACCACCCGATGGGTCCTGGATGAGGCCCAAGTAGCATATTCAGAGAACAAAAGGATGGTCTCATCCCTACAGAAGGAGGTAGAGACCCTTCGCAAAGAGGCCCAGGGACATGAGAAGTCTATCAAAGACTTGAAAGCACTGATTAAAGGAAATATGTTGTTGGTAGATGCTAGGAAAATGGTCTGGCTAGAGATCATAACAGAGGTAAAAGAGCATTGGGAGCTCATCGTGTTGGCCAATGACAAGAAGAATTCCATCCGAGAGTATAAGGTACAAATGGAGGTCGTCCGTAGGGAATGAGAAGAGGAGGCACGCATAAAATAATTTGGATATTTAGCACTCGTGTCAAAGGTAGTGGAGAGATTCAATCAAGAATGGAACAAGTTGGTAGAAGATAGCCTCTCGCCATGCTGGGATCAATAGTTAGGGGCATTGCTTCCCCTAACTACTTGTTATCAAGAAATCTCAGAGATCAAGTGCAGGGCAGATATAGCATTAGATAAGACCTCCTTCTTGAAGGTAGATACCTTAGTAGCAGCACTACGCAAGGAATTCTTCCTCCTTGCTCAGGTCAAGAGATTCTTCGTGGCCCGCCTAGATTATTCCAAGCTTACTCAACTTTATTCCATTTTCAAATTCTTCACCACAATACCTCTACCCGTAGCAGTCACCTGGAAATGGTGTTATGAATATGTGAATTCTTCGACTCCCTCCACTTCCTAGCAACTGCCACCTCGCCAACCTGGCTACTCCACGTCTTCAGTCATATCACGCTACTCAGAAGGATCTTCCACTCCCCGTCGTAACCACTAAAGGACATCATGATCAGGGCCATGCGGCCTTTGTTTTTATTGGTTGTTTTGATTTCAATGTAATGTAAAATCGAGTGAAATCTCGATTTCAACCAAAGTATTATCTGCATGTTATGTTTCTGTTATGTTTATATTATAGTCAGTATTGAAAAATACTGCCTCCGATACGATGTCGTTATATCACATCATTTTTTATTTAGATATGAAACTATAATATCAAGAAGGATTATTTTGTTTGAGAAAATATCTCGCCAAGATTCCCATGTAAAAGCTATAAAAGGCCAACTCGCAGATGAAGTAAAGGTTATGATTTCTCTGGAAGTTTTGAGTGCATAGTCTCTGTACAACATTTTGTAATTTTGGGATTAGCTCTTAACTTATATCTGGAAAATTTATTTTGAGAAGATAATAGAATGGCTGCTTATTGCAAAATGGATTCCTACTGGGCTTTTGAATGGTATGTATGCTTCTTATGTATGTTGGTTTAATCTACTATTCAGTTTCATCATACTTTCTTTCTAGTTATAATATGTTTGGAATGCGGGTTGCTAATGGCTAATTAATGAATTTATCTTGTATGGTACTCATATAATGGTCTATCGGCTACCTTAATTAGGCTCGGTGCATGATTTCCATTCCATAATTCTCATTCTGATCATTTTCCTCTTTAAGTCCCTGGACAGCAGATTCTTATACCCTCGTAGGCCTGCCCCACTCTGACTTACCATCCTTGTTCTTCTCGACTTCCATCCAATTATCTTTAAGATATTTTTGCTAGTTCCACATCTGGCCCTATTGTAGAAAATTGAGCTTCATTGTAGCCACAGGCCCATTCTGAGTTATCCCTTTCTCTCAAAGTCAAAGTTAAAAGTTATTACTATGGTCCCCTTGTTACCTAGAACCAATTATCAAAAAAATTCACCCAGTTGATATCTGGGAGGTCCCTCTCAAAGAGCATGAAAAAAACCCATACAACCTCCCACTTTAAGATGTCCTAGGCACTGGTCTCCCGCAACTCAAGACTATCTCTAGAGTGACAACACCAACCAAGGCTCAAGTAACTCAATTCAGAATTGTCCACTGGGCTTCCAGAGCATTTTAACACCCAAGGCTTCTAGGAGGTAATAACTCAACTCATAACTAAAGGAATCATGAGAACAAACCCTAAAGAAAAACAATGAAAATGAACCCACAACACCATGGTTATCCAAGAAATGGAAAGTCTAGGAAAATCAACTCTAAATCACTACAAGGAAAAGACCCTCTAGCAGAGGTTATAAAAGAGGTTTTTAGTGTTATAAAATTGGACAAGATTGTCAAAAAAAGATTTGCTATAACATTCGTTTATGGTTACAAAGGTTTTGGCAGAGCTTTTAATGGAAATTCAACACAACTAAAAAACTGGGCAGACGGAGGCTATTATGGATGTTTTTTTCATTGGTGCACTACAAAGGTTTCAGTGCACCTGTGCATGCCATATAGATGGTGGCCTTGGGGCGGTCGAAGGTGCATGCACCAAGATGTCAAGGAATAAAACCGCACAGGGCGCAGTGTTGGTGATACAATGCATTGGGCTGTTATAATTGATATTTGGATTTGTGCAATGCCCATAGGTCGTCTCAATGCACTAGTACATAGACTTATAGAAAAGCACCAGTGTGCCATATAAAAAAAAATACTGATATTTATAATTGGTATTGGTATTTTTGCGGTGACCATAGGTCGTACAAATGCACTAGTGTGTAGTCTCACATAAACACATCGGTGTGCAATATCACACAAACGCACTGAGATTTTTAATTGGTTTTGGTATTTTTGCGGTGCCCATAAGGTGTAGAAACACACCGATGCGCTATAGCATACAAATTCACCGGTGTATAGTAACTGACATGCATTGCTGTTTGTTTTGTATTTATTAGAAACATCGACCTGTGACAAGGCAATTATTGTGATTTTTTAAAATTCATTATTCATAAAAAGACAACACATCTTATAACGGTATTCATAATAATTAAATTTTTATTAATGCATTTGAATGTGATGTTTGGATTAATTTATTATATCATATCATAATTATTGTGATTTTTTAAAATTCATTATTCATCAAAAGTCGAAACATATATATCTTATAACAGTATTCATATGAATTAAATTTTTATTAGTGCATTTGAATGTGATGTTTAGATTAATTTGTTATATCATATCATCAAATTTCACATCTCTTCATTATAATATTTAATCATCCATAAATTTAATCAATGGTGTTACATTTCACGATGACAATGGAGAACGCAATAGAATAAACTAAAACGTATTTTCTATATATATATATATATATATATATATATATATATATATATATATATATATATAATAAGGGCCTTTGTCATACAAAATGGGACAGTAATTGGTATCCCTTTGTCTTTCAATTGGGACAATATGTCCATTACATTAAACAAAATGTCTAATTTCACAGACAAATATTTCAAAAAATACAACGCCTTGCTTTGATATCCAAACATAGTGATCATAATTTTTCGCTTGAACTCCTGTCACTGCTAGAGCTACTTCCATGACTTGGGTTATTTTCAGGAATTTTTTGTTCATGGTGTTCATTGTTTTCTTCTTCTTCACCTTCCATCTACAAACATAAAATTAAAATGTAACGAGTGTATATACATTGGTGAGAATAATGAAAATTGAAATATTAAATAATATACATCAATGTAAATCAAAAAGAAATGACGTACCATAGCAACAACTAACTCATAAAATATACACATTCTTTCAAAACCATGTACCATGCCATCTTTCAAGATTTCATCTATTGGCATAGTTCCATACTTTGTTTCCCGCAAGTTTTATACCCCAAAAAAAATTATATATTTAATATAAAAGATTTTTTTTTCTATTAATTATAGACGGAGATAAGTAAAACAATATCGATATATGCTTACAAATTCCACAATTAATTTATGATATGCCGAAATATACTCACAACCCATATTTAACCCAATTTCAATCAAACATCTAATGGTTCTTCTTTGTATGTTAGCACATGTTTGAAGACATTCAATGATGATTTTTGTAACTCAACTTAAAAAATACAAAAATGAAATCTAGTTAAGTTGTTATAAGGAAGTAACAATTACTCACAAACTTAGATATCAACCCTTTTCTTCCTTGTCGTCCTGTTTTATGTGCTGAATGGGTTCCATTTTCTTTTCTTTTCTACAAGAAAATACTAGAAAATTAATATTTAGCGCTAAATTGTTTATTTATTGTACCTAATGATCGAAAAAATCAATGATTACATATTATATTTGAAGCAAGTTGTTGTTGATATGGCTCCTCCTACGATGCAATTTTGTTCATTTCTTTGACCATCTCCTCATACACCTTTCTGGACATTCCTACTGGCATATTTCTGATATCAGCTCATTCATCTTTTGATATTTTCATAATATTCCTGAAAATGTAACATGACAATAAAATATTTAATTCTTATATTGATATATGAAAAGTAAATATAACAAAAGTGATATTTATAAATAATTCTAGAGAGAAATTTAAAGGAATATTACTTTTTCATTCCTTCTTTTTTGTTGTTGTACATTTTTGCTATTAAAACCCTGACATGTCTCATTAACCAATTTTCTGGAAACTCTTCCTGTAGTTTAGATAAAATTTGTATCTTGGAATAATTGGATTGATTTTTGTATTTTAAGTGGATAGAACATTTATACATTCATTCCACTAGATCCCTCAAACTTTTGTAAAATATTTTCCCCCTTTCGTTAACATCTAGCACCACTCCAAATGTGCTAAGGAGCAATTCATTTTCATTTTCATGTTCTATTTTTTTTCTTTTCTTATAACAACATTAATTTTCTTAATTTTTGGTCCCTATAGAACATTAATAGATGTGAATTAATACATTGTTTAACACATTTTATCTAATAATTTTAAGTATATTATTAATCAAAATTAAAAAAAGAAACTCATATTGGATCGATGGTATTTTTTCACTCACCTGATTCATCCTTTTGCGATTTTTTGATCAATATTTTACACTCTTCTAGTCCTAGATCAGAAATAATCTTATCAAGCTTCATCATTTTGTGGCTCTGGATGATACATAGTAAACAATAGATATTAGTTAAACTTACATATAGTTCAAAAATAATATTTTTTGTAAAGAATTTACAAAGAGCTTGCCTTTTTTTCTTTTCTTGATGTGTTATCAGTATTTTTGTTACTTGATCTCTTGTCATTCATTTCTTTATCAATCTGAAACCTATACCATATCATTTATTAATATATTTATAAATAAATTGTCAAATTTTCAGGTAAAACAAAAATCTCAAAAAATCGGTGCGCCATTCATGGTGTACGCACCGATGCGGTGCGTGGGGGTCTTATAAACGCACCGAAAAAATAGTATAATAGAGCGTACGATGCTCAATGTCAACAAGGAGCACCGGTGCATTACATTTTAGCCACCACACTGATTAACAGAGAGAAAATAATAAAAATCGTCTAGTGTTATTTTTTGTAGCATAAATGCCCCGCGCAAACAAGGGACCCCCATACGATGCTCGTTGTCAACTAGGAGACTCGGTGTAATGTGTTATATGTTACATGGTGCACTGATTAACACAATAAAACAAGTTTTTGCAAAACAACACATTCGCGGTGCGCCATAATGAAATAGCATGTTATCGGTGTGCCCTACGTAACCTAGCACGCCAATGCCCTATTTTACATATGGTGCACTGATTAAAAAAAAAAAATTTTGAATTTTTTATTACACAATACTTTCGCGGTGGGCTGGGATAATATTGTACACTAGTGCACTAGGTTACGCAAGGTGCACCGATAAAAAAAAATCCTTTTTTTCAAAAATTCACGCAAGGGTCGACATGGATTGGGATCCAAATATGCAAGTATTCTTGTTGGTTGGACGTCAATCTAAAATGAAAATCCCTAATTCTGAATCACAGAAACAGGGAGAAGAAAGGGAAGAAACAAAAAGAATGAAGGGTTTAGGGTAAAAATGGATTTTTTATTTTTTTTATTTTTTTATTTTTATTTTATTTTATTTTTTCTGAAAATGAAAAACAAATTGAAATTTTTTTCTTACTTCATAAAAAAACTGCAGAAAAAAGTAAAAAAAATAATCAAATTTAATCAGAGATCATTTGAAATTCTATTCTACAGGGTTTGAATGAGCAGAGGTTTGGAATTATGATTTTTTGAATATTTCTGTTCAAACGCAATCGCTGCTCCATAGTGCTCTCATGCTCTCTTGCTCTAGGTATGTCTCCTGCAAATCTATGGCTGAAATTTTTTGCAAAAATAGTGAAATAATGAAAACTGTTTAGTATTTAAAGAATTGTTTTATGAAATTATATTTTCATAAATATTTTTCTGCCCATTTTTCAATTTACAGCTTTTTTTTCACTTAAAGAAAATAGAGTTGCATTTTTTTTTATTTGCGATTATTCGTCACTGGTCTATCATTTAATAGCACCACACTGGTGCATCCATTGGTAACACGGCACTGATGTGCAGTAACTAAAACACATCGGTGTGGTTATATGTACATTAGCACCAATTTGCGGTTAAGGAACCAAAATTACTTTTAGGTGTGTACACCAAAATTTAGTGAACTCCAACCATAGAAATTGAGAATTAGAATTGTTTTTGTTCTCGAGGATTAGAATTAGAATTAGAATTGGATAAATTTTGGATGGAAATAACTATTCTTTAAATGAATTTTGTTTATTGCAGGAGGTCCCCACTGATTATGTGGAGAGAATGCAATGTGGGGTGTGTGAAGATGCAATACTACAGGGCCCAAGTGGGCAGTTGTGGTGTGTGAACCTGTGTTATGCTAAAACGTGGGAAGTTTTCACAAATGGTTGGGAAAGTTTTGTTTCTGAGTAGTTTATTGAAGTTGGAGATATTTTAGTTTTTAGACATGTTGGAAATGTACATTTTGCTATGAAAATATTTGGGCCATTTCTTTTCGAAACTAAACCTCTTCTTCTTTCATAAAAAGAAACTTGAACCTTTCCACAACCTACAACAAGAAAAGGTGCCAACAGGAGCCTCTGACATGAATATCTATTTCTGACATGCATATTAATTTATTTTGTTGAGGTCTCGAAGGAATTTATTATGGCCAGTCTACTTCCCTGAGGAATTTGCTTGAATTTTCTTTGGTTCTACCGAAGGGTGCAGTTACTAACAGATACAGGATTGTAAGCTCCCTCCAACCCTCATTAAATTATAGAATTTGGATAAAAATTCATAGAAATGCCTATAATTTGCGTAAAATGCCTCGAAGCACATAATGGAGTGTTTTCTTTTTTGAAAGTTGTGTGCTGTTATGGTGAAAGAAATTATTCTTTCTATTTTGTGCTAATATGGTAAAGAAATGGAATAGTGCTCAAGTATATGACAACAGTCTTCAATCATATTCTCAAAATATATGGGTTCTTTGTTAAATGCATAGCTACAAGATTCGGTCATATCGCTACTAGGAAAAATTCAGCTGAAATACCAATACGGTAGGGTCAGTACTATCTACTATCCCATGAACCCATAAACCCCACAAAAAATATCAAAAACCTTTTAATAAAATGGAAAATAGTCCAAAAATGTTTTTTTTTTCTATTGCATTCTTAACACTGAAATTCTTCTAAAACTTGTTCATGGAATTAGCATCCATAAGAAGCAACGCAATGGTAATATACTCGAATTCTTCTAAAATATGTTTAATGGAATTAATACATGTGAAATGGTACATGTGTTATTTCATCAATATTTATACTTTTTAAGATGGGTTTTTATAAAGAAGAGGACTTAATTACCTTCTACCTTATAAGACTCTTTTTTTCGAAACATTATAATACGGAATTACCGCTAAAATTACTAATTTTTTTAATATATATATATATATTAAAGTACATTAATTTATTTGCATTATTTTCTAAACTTTATTATGTTACAAAAATTCATATTATTCTAGATTTATTATTTTACAATTATTTACAAATTTACAAATTTAAAAATTTTAATAAAATAATTTCACATTAATACAATTAAAATTTTACAAATATTTTACGTAGAATTACAATTAAAATTACAATTACAATTATAGTTACAATTTTACAATTTCACATACAATTACAATTACAATTTTAGAATTTTACATACAATTACAATTACAATTAAAATTTTACAATTACAATCATTTCACAGTGATACAATTAAAATTAAAATTTCAATTACAATCACGACATAATATTTAATAAATATCATGGTCATTTAATATTAAATTAATTAATAAACATCACAATCATGATAACCATCGTACAAACATCATATTTGACTAAAAAACACATTCAAATTCGCTAACATCTTCATGATCATGATCATCTAACAAAACACAATTAGCAATGTAAAACATCATCACGACATAAACATCAAATATACATCTCATTTCAAATAACTGCTATCACATACACATCTATCTATGAGCTGCACATTAAATGAACATATCTAACATGACCTAAAAATATACACATCATGGTGATCACCAACATGTAAATTAAGTACAACTGCAACATGAACATAAAATTCATGGACCATATATATATATAACTGAATAATGTCAAAAAATATACAACTGTAATATAATGTCATGGATCAACTAGTGGTACATCATTAATAGCAGTACTAGTCGAGGCCTTCTCAGTCAATGGTGCAGCCTCAACAAGCTCAAATACATGTTTATCATCACATGCCTGCTGATCTGGTATGGGTGCCTCATGCTAATCAGGATCAAGTATCGGTTACTCATCATGATGACTCGACATGGTCGATGGTCCAGCCTGCTCATGATCATAGGTACTGCTAGATGTTGCAAGCTGTTGATTGGACGTGGTCGATGGTCCAACCTACTCTCCATGATGATTGTTTCTCGATGCTAGTGGAGGTTTCTCATCTCGCATGGCACGAGGTGAACGATCATTAGATGTTATGTCGTTGCTCATGGACTGTCGATCACGTGTTGCATCTCGACCACGCCTATAACGTGCAACGATCCTCGTCAGCTGCGTAACTAAGGTCGTAGCTCCTACGACATGACGCATCAGGCTGTGTGATCTAAAAAGGGTTGGATAAATTTTTATTTATTTCAAGAACCTCCCACTCAGTTAAACAAATAAATGATCTAGCTTATACTTAAAAATTTACGAAATTTATGATTGAAAGAGGTGTATGCTTTTTTTTAACTGTTTGAGTGCCTTAAGTCCATTTGTTCTTTCTAGACTTTAACATTTATACCATCAACATAATGCAGAAATAAAACATTTACACATAACAAAAAAAATAATTTAGGAGTTCACCCGAATATCGTGGGCTACGTCTCCTTTGAGCTTTGTCATCTTGACTTGGCTCTTTGGGATTATGGTAAAGTTTATTTTACAAGTTCCATACTTAACTCCAATGGATATTAAAATAATCCAAAGGGCTTATAATACCATCTATATCCCTCTCATGGCCATCATCACTCTGCAAATAGCTTTAGGCTCCCTTAGACTCGATTCCTTATGTCGGTGCACTGAGCTACTTTGAGATTCTCTATGGCACTAACTCCTTCATAATTTTCTTTATGCCATTGAAACCACACAAAATATCTCTAGCACACATCAGACACCAAATATAGACTGATAATTTTCTCAAAATGAGCACAGCATCCCCAAACTAGGCCTTCCTCCACAGTTTTCCTAGGGATGCCCAAAACTTCCCTTCAGCTTATCGAGCTCTATAAGTCATGAAATGGATATAAAACCCTATTAATTGGATTAATAATGTGAAAATTAGTCCATATAGACTATTTAATCACTGAAAATGACCTATGGTTGCTCCGGTTTCGCCTCCAACACCTGTCGGCACCCCTTGGCACTAGGGTCACTGAAAACTTCTCTGATGGGTTATCGACCTCTAGAAGTACTCAAAAGCTTATAAAACCTCATTAAATGGATTCATAATGTTTATTACGGTCATAAATGAGTATTGTTTTGCTACATAAGGCATCTAGCTGCCCTGGCTAGGTCCTCAACTACTGCTGGCAAAAGCTGGCATTGATGGCCCCTGGAACTTTACTGAAGCTTCTCAGCTTTCTAAAATCATTTAATAGCTCTGAAAACCATTTCATTAGTTTTAGAAAATATGAAATATCCAAAATTGACTATTGGATTGTTAAAAAATACCTTTAGCTCCCCTGGCTAGGCCCCAAATTATTGTTGCCCCCTGGTCGCCCTAGTGGCCCCTTGAACTTAATTGATGAAACAACCTGCATGGAATCTCTCTAATGACTATGTTACCTACTCCATTGAGTCTGTAATTTTGGATATAGTCAAAATTGACTATTGGCACTCAAACATTGGGTGAATCTAGCTCTAGATAGAGCCAAAACAAGATTTTGCCCAGTGTCCCCTACATTAGCTCCACCAAAACTGGGTTAATCCAGTTAACTGGAGAGAAAATAGTGTTTTCTACCATTTTTAGTGGGCCTTCCAGTTAATCCACCTTTATATCTGCAATATTAAATTCTAGGTCTTGGCCACGTGCCACATAATTTTCGGTCTTTAAACTGAAATTCTTAATCGACGAAGAAAATCGTGGCATTGATGATTTGTTGGAGGGGATTGGGCACATGGCCCTAACCTAGCGGTTTTTCCATAACCGTAGTGTTAAATCCCGACACCTGTATCACATTCAAATTTTTATGTGAACACATAGCTCAAAGCATTTGTGGTTGCGATAATGGTTGGTTAAGTCTAGGGTTCCAGTGCTAGGATACATGGGGGAGGGTTGGCCCTCCAGGACCCCAACGCAATTTAAACCAAACTTCAAATATAACTGCTCTCCCTAGTATGGTAAGAACTGCATGGTAGCTTAGACGGTAAGGCATGAGATTGCTACGTGGGAGGTGATGTGGTTGATCCCCGCTGGCTTGAAAACAATTTTGTAACACTATCCTAGGCCACGTGGCAGCCTATGATTGGTCGAGCCACAAAAGTCAACCATCTGCCCATTTAAACTACACCACTTTTCAGCTGCTGATTCGACCGAACAAAATATTCCAGGGAATATTTTGGGCAATATTTCAAGGAATATTCTAGGAATATTCCTTGAATATTCTTTTTTAATTTTCCAAAAATTTCCAAGTCAAACTTGGTCAAAGTCTAGTTTTTGCAGTTTACTAGACTTTTCAAACTGCGATAACATCTTCATACAATGTCGGTTTTTTGAACTGTTAGGGGCACTGGAATTAGGAAGACAAGATTTATCTGATCGCTCAGTTTTGGCACACTTCCGAAAAGTTTGAATTTTGAGCTATCATTTTGGTCCATGATCCAGTTTTGATCACTATACATGTCACGTGGCATGCCTCTCCACATATGTAATAGCCTACCATCACCCTTTATGTCTCTCATAGTAGCGGGCCTGACTCCCGCCTCAATGATCAATGCAGTGAGTTGGTCATTAAACTCCATCCTGAATCTGCTATCAAGCCTACCACACCTAGCAAAAGGTGGTACCGGCGCACCAGTAGGAGCATATGTCTCTTTGCACTGGCCTCCTAATGATCCTCGACATTTGGCATATCCTGATCGTCATCAGGATCCACACCTAGATCCTGTGGTGGCGCTGGTATTTCCTCGCCATCAAAAGACCTAATTTATGAAAAATATATACAAGTACACAACAATAATTAGACAATTTCATTACACAATTTAATAAAAACATATTAAATAACATGTTAGAATAAATTTAAATAAAATAGTAATATTACCTCTATCATCTGATTGCTCATCATCTGTTAAGAGGATGTTGGAACACCCTTGCCAATTCAAACTGACATAAGGAGAGGGGATCATAATGAAGGGATTCTCCTCAACATTGGCTAGCAACTCCAATGCATCATGCGATATCATCGTGGAAAACACAGTCTTGCCCCTCTTAGGCATCATTTGTCCCCACATGTGCATCTGTGCCTCAAACATTAGCCTACGAGGCTATCGAACAAAAGTAGGCCTTATCTCTGGAAACCTCTTAAAACGTAAACAAAAAAGCTCTGAAGCAAAAGGGAATTTAACCCTCCCTTGTGCATGAGCACGACCTCTATCTAAGGTTGTATAGAACTACTGCAAAAATATGGTAGACTACCTGACATGTTGTGGCTCCTGTACTAAAGAATCAACATAATATAGAAGCGAGAAACTAATGCGTTGTCTGTCACTTGTGTTGTGTGAAATGGTCGAAATCAGAAGTGAGAGGTATCTCACATCCTGAATACCAAATGCGCCAATATGTAACTGACCTTCGTAGACTTGAAAATATGAAGGATACAATATATATGCGCTAATGTATCTCTAGGAGAACACCAAATGAGTCCCTACTGCATATCCAACTGGAACCTCTAGGAATGAGGGAAAATCCACCCCTCTCCTCGCTATACCTGTAATGAAATATATGTCCTCCTCAATGGGTGCGTACCACTAGTTAGGACCAACCTGGAAAGCATGTCGGAGGGCATTCCACCTGCGGATAAGATGTCTGAAAAACAAACCATGGCCTTTTAAGGAAGTAGCCTCCTCATAGAACTTGAGGAGGCCTTCCTACCTAAGGAGCCCCTGGAAGCTACTGTAATAGGGCAAGGGTACGCATCTCTCTCCCTCTCTTGTGCCTCCCATAGGTGAACCATGTTATACTGGTCCGCTTTTTGTTGTTTTTGTTCCCTCTCTCCTCTCCTTTCACATCTCTGAATGATGGACATATTAAAGATTTTTTTTAATATTAAATGAGACATGTACTTAGGAATATACATATATAATTTTTTTGGAAAAAAAACGGTCAGTGCACCACAAAAAACATGCATGCACCAGTACCGTTGCATATTTTTTTGTCACACACCAGTGGGGATGCACCAGAAAATATTCAGCGCACTGGTGGAGATGCACCTAAAAATTTCAGTGCACCATTGACTATGGACGGTGTAGGGAGTGCGGTGCACTGACTAAACTCTACGCCCTGGGGTGTATAGTTATGTCAATGCACTGACCTCCTGACATCATTACATATTCAATGGTGTGGTATTTTACCAGGCCACACCGTTGACCCTATCAAAATGTAGAATGTGGTGCGCTGACAAAAATACCCACCCCAGCACTAGATTGCCGCTATTCCACATGGTCAACAGTGCAGTCGGGTAACCGAATGTAAACAATTTTTTTTTAATTTTAAAATAACACGGTGCGCCTTTTGGTACTGCCCCAGAACTGGTGCAGATACTCTTAGCACTGGTTGCAGTGTGGCTTGTAAGTTTATAGGAATCACTGGAACTGGTGCGAGGCAAATGGCTCGAGCGCACCACGCTACAATTTATTTTTTCTTTTAAATGGTTAATTTTAAGGTAATTTGAAATTCTAATTCGCTAAAATACTTAATTACGGAAAAACAAGATAAATACATGTATATTTGGCCATCAAAGAGGCATATTGGCTGTAGAATATGAAAAAGAAAATTTTCTGACTGTTTTTCAAAATTCAAGCTGGAGATTGGTGGGCAATGCATAGGAGCAGTGTGTGCAATGGGTGCAATGGGAGAACCGATGTCAGGGCGGCTCATACAAGGATAAATTTCATCGATTCTTGAAAGCTTTGGAGCACTGAGAAAAGTGAAAAATGCGGCTTTTTGGCCGTAATTTTTTTTTTTTAACCATGTTCCGGTGCGCGAGGTTTTATAGGCGCACCTATGCTATTTCTTAACACCACACCGGGTAGTTTCTGTTTTGGTGCGGGCTTTTGTTAGGTCCCTATATTTCTAGTATAGTCCCTTATTTTTTTTAGTGTAACCTCCTTATTGTTATTGTTGTACCCTTGTAACCCCCATATTGTTATTATTGTGCCCTTACATTATTATTGTTAGGTCGGCTAGGATTACATTGTAGCCCCATGGACTCCTATATAAAGAAAGGAGGTTTTTTCATTTGTATCATCCAATAATTGTTTATTTATGTAATTTATTGGAGGTTTCCCCCTTGAAGTGGCTGATTTCTAAGGTCTTGATCTCTCTTTTCTTCTATTTTTGGGGCTAGTTTCATAACATTTGGTATCAGAGGTTTGGATTCTAGGGTTTTGCTGTTCCAAATAGGTCATTGTGGAATTTTCTCTATAAAAAATTTTCTACGAAGGTTCAGAAGCTGACATGTTTCTAGAGCTAAGCCAAAATCCTAAGAAACTTCGCTTAAAAATTTCAGATCTTGGTTAATATTTTTGGAGATATGATCTGTGGAAGTTAGGCTTTTTTTAGGCTCCCGAATTTCACCTAAAATCGGTCATCGTGAAATTTGCGCTATAAATTTTTTTATACGAAGGTTAAAAGGCTGAAGTTTCTACAGTGAGAAGCTGAAGTTGTGGGAAACTTCCAGTACAAATTTTAGATCTTGTTTCGCAATATGTTCAGAGATATGATCTGTGAAAGGGTTTTTTCATGCTCCCGAATTTCATCTCAAAGAGGTGACCATGAGAAAATCGTCATAACTCTCTCTCTGAGCATCGGATTGGAATTCTATAAAAAATTTCCATAAGTACACAGGCTGTAGTTTCCTTTGTATAAATTTTAAAGCCGAAGGAGGAAATAGTGACACGTGGCATGTCGTACAAGTTTTCTCTACTAAACTAGTATATAATTAGGTCATTGTGGGAGATTGGGCATAAATTTACCTTGAAGAATCAAAATTAGGTCAAACCTATGGCATTCGAAAGAAGACTTAGAGTGCTACTACAGGGCCAAAATTAAGATATTGAAGATCCGAAATCACAGAGATAATTTAATTTCAATATCGATCTCCTAAAAAGCAAGAAAAAGGTGCGTATTTTTTTCTGAATTGCATAAGTCTTATTTGAAGAATCAATTTGAATTGATTCCAAGGGCATATTGTAGAATAGATATCAGTATTGGGTTCTAAAATTCCTCCTAAAAATAATTCAACACCCATTAAGCCTTCAGAAGGCTCTACTATGGCTCATGAGGATGAAGAAATGCAACATGACATATCAAAATTACAAGAGCAAGTGCACCAAATTTCGCTCTCGCAAAGAGCAACAAAAAAAGAAATGGATGTTTTGAAAAAAAACGTGGAAGCTAGGGTGGATGGTTTGAAGAAAGGCATGGAAGCTATGATGGATGGTTTGAAGAATCACATGGAAGACAAAATGGATGGTATGGAAGAAAAAATGGAAGGTTTGAAGGAAGAAATTGAAGGTTTGAAGGAAGGTTTGTCAAAGTTGATACAAGAAATGATTCCTAATGGCGAAAATATAGTAGAGGAAAATCATGATGAGAACAAAATAAATGTTAATTGTGATTTCTTAAAATCTAATGTTGGATTGAAGAAACACCATATTCGAAAGATGGATATGATAAAGTTTGATGGAAAGGATCCTTTAACATGGATATTATAGATGGAGCAATATTTTTATCTCAATAATGTGTAAAACACACAAAATGTAATAATTGCAACTTTACATTGAGAAAAAAATACATTTGTATGGTATCGATGGCTTTGCTTCTACAAAAAAATATTCACTTGGTCAATTTTTATGAAGGAAATGATAGCACAATATGAGGATACAAAGAGAAAAACATTCTTTATCCAATTGATAAATCTTAGAAAAAAGGGTTCAGTGGTGGAGCACATTGAGGACTTCCAAAAATTGAATATAAGGGTAACTGATATTCTAGAGGAACATAGAATTGATGTCTTCATAGGGACTTTAAAGGATAACATCCAACATGATGTTCGCGTTTGGGAACCTGATTCATTGGAGAAGGCATTCAGGTTGGCAAGAAAAATTGAATGTAAAATAATGGCAGCAAGGAATCCTACCACTAAAATCTATAAATATGGAATTTTTTCTACTCCTAGACTTCCACAACCTATAAGGTTGACACCACAACAATTGGAAGAAAAAAAAGAAAAAGGGATTTTCTATAGTTGTGATAGCAAATACGCTAAAGGACATAAATGTGCTCAGAAGAAATTATTCAACATAGATTTTGAATATGAGGAATAAAATGAACAAGAAACTTCAAAATAAGAGGATATACACTAGGAACCAACCCTAGAAGAAGAAATGAGTCCGACTGTAATATTCCAAATCTGGAATTTTCTACAACAAATAGAATACCTTAAGGTATTCTAGAGTTGGAGATGCAGCTATATGTCTGATAAAAGATGTAAAACCACTTATCCTTCAATATTATGTGCATCAGAAACTTTATACAGTGATTTATAAGCCAGAAAGTGGGAAAAAGCACCTATTTCAACCCTAAAATGCTTAATTTCAGATATGTGCATAAACATTAGTAGGGGAGATGGCTGGATATGATAGCTTAGGCTAAGAGGAGTCTAAATACCTAATTTCAGCTCAAAAAAATGCTCCTATCTATGTTAAACAATTCCTCCATTCCCGACTAGGCTAGAAAACCCTGATTTCCCATGACTTAATGTATGCAAAAATTTACTGAAGCTCAGGCAGTCTGATTTTCTGAAGGTATTAGTTGTGATAGGTTAATAAAATCATGAAATCAGTTACAAAACACTACTCATATAGTAGAAGAGATAAAATTAAGACTTTTATGAGAAAATCCCTCTAAAAGAGGTGCTGCAACAATTGTATTTCACTGTAAAACCCTGACAACGTTATTTTTTGAAGCATACAGTAGATTTAGGTTAAAAATAAGATCTAGGACATATAATTGTACAAATTATTAGATCTATATGAGATCTATACACTAGATTTTCCCTATTTTACATACCCCTTGGGGTTTTTAGCAAATCATGAAGCATATGGAGTAGATTTGAAATCTTATGCAGCAGATCTACAGATTTCTACAGAATTTCTGAAGTAAATACATGTATTAACAGATCATATCTGGAAGTTACATGGATTGGTTAGCCAATCCATGGATCAGCACAGTGAGGGAAGATTCCCAACACGAGAGATCTCTCTCCCAAGAGATAGCTGAATCACCCTACAACTTCTTCCTTGCAGATTATGCAGTTTAGGAAGGGTAACTACACTATAGGCTCTAGAATATGATATTTCTTGATGCCAGGATCTAAAATTATGCTCCAACAGGAGAGGCACTCTTCGAGGAGGTTAAAAGACACACTTCATGAGAAGAGACTCCCCAAAACAATCTAGATCTGAATAGATCCAGAGCTCCACTTGCTGCAGCTTACAAAAGTAATAAAACCCTCAACAGGATCTACATTGCAGTTAGAAGTAGAATCTTGGCCAACTATCGGATAGTGGATGAGAAATGCAAAACTCTTCCAAGAGCTACTCTATGGAAACAGGTGGGATTCCCGCCCGGTAACACCCAGTGATAAGCAGCACTATTCTCAGGCTAAACAGCCTAGAGAATTTGAATTAGTCTAAGGAGACTAATTTACGAATATCTTGAACAACCCCTTCTTACTGTTCTCCTCTTTATTTTACAGGATTAAAGTCTTGCAAAACCCTAAACCATCTCAAAGGTTTAGCTCCTTTCGCATGTGCATCCTCCTTCTAGATCTGCGCTGAGTATTTAGGAGGTACATTGCACTTATACATCATTGTAGATAAGGTCTTGTTGACCTAGTCAATTGTCACAAACCTTTTTCACACATAAGGGGTTTTATCAAAGCAGCCCTGATTTAGCCTTGTTCACATTGGGCATTGATTTATTACATAGTTTTTAGGAGTTTATTGATCCTTCCTTACAATCTTATTCATGAACATGAAAAAATGAAATTGAATATTCCTATTAGCTTGGGCTAATTAGGAATATTACAGTCCTCCCCCTTCAAAATGTTTCTTGTCCTCAAGCAACTGCAAGGTAGAGAAAAACTTCTCCTTTCCTCTTCTTGTGGCCTCATCAATGGATCCCACCATGGCTGAAAATGATATGCAATGAATCTTTCCTCCAATGATTCCCTCCAAGTGCAAGATATAAAAGTGTACATCATGAGAAAATGGAAGGTACAAGTGGTGATCTCTTTGTTCCTCAATGTCCTCCTCAAGGTAGGATTGATGATGAAAATGGGGAATATTATTCCCAATGAGTGACTTCCATACCCATGCTATCATCCAAATGAAGTGAGCCAATCTAGTTATCTCAAAAAGATCCTCAACCCCTAGTTCAGGAAATGTGTTGGGGCTACATGGAGAGATTGGATCCTCCCACCCAAGTGGTTTCTCTCTCCATTCATGCTAAGTATGGGGCTGTTGCTGCTCTTGGGCTGAAGTATTATGTCCTTCAAGAGTGGCCCAAGCTACCCCACCAAACAAATGAACCATGAAGTGCCTCCTCCAAAAACTCAAGTTCTCCAAATGGCTTCTCCCACATGAAGAAAAGAGATGTAGTTTGACAATCATGGACTTCCCATTGCTTCTCCTGAAACATGAATCATGAAAAGTAGGGAAAATTATACTCCTAATGGGCATCTTCAACTCATAGCCCACTCTCCAAATAAATCTTCCCATGAGCATGAACATATCAGAAATACATGGAAGAAAAATACAGTGAAAGCAAGTTGTCAAATGACAACCGGAGAGTGAATCATAGTTCCTCTCATGGAACTAGCGCAGTGCATCCTTGGCCTACATCAAATCAAACAAGAACAAGTTCTCTCCCAGCCACTTGTTTGCTACCACAATCATATTACAAAATATAAACATGAAAGTACAAAGTGGTGTCAATGGTGCACACCAAAAGTCATGTGGCTTCCCCCACAAACCACCATTAAGATAGCCAAAATCAATGCTACAAGTAGTTGCAAGTACATCATCATACATCATACAAGAAGGAAAAATCCTCCTTGATACATCATATTGCTCAAACAAGGAAAATAAGTATAATACAAAATGTGAAATTATACCTCCTCCATCATGTACTCAAGACCTTGAGTTGTAATGGCTCAACTGGAATTTCTCCCTCACCTCCAATGAGTAGGGAAGTGGCTGTGACCTCTTCGTCATCATCATCCGGGATATGCATCTCTCCATATGCTGAAATAGGTCATGTCGGATGCCCTCCCAAGTGAACTCCTCCATCAAATGGAAATTTGCATCAAGGTGCATGGAAGAGAAGTCCTCATGTGTTGCATGTAGCAGCTTCTCCTTGAGACTAGAAGCTCTAGTCAAGAAGATACTTCTATAGGAATAGATGACCATGTCATCCACCATGTATCTATCATCTCCATCCGGGTCATCAAGAATCATGCATGCACCAATATCCTTAGAGTACTCTACTAAGAGTTGATACCTCCAATAGCGATCAATCCTCCCAAGAGACAGCACTGGTGATCTAGGATATGAAGCTCTCCTCATGTGGTTGCCTACGACTTTGACATCCCCCATGCCAAAGTCATCCTCCAAACTCATCACCTCCTTGGAATCCAAGAATGGTGAGCCAAGAGGCAAGATGTATCTCACCAAATCTAAATCTGGTGGCCTCCCAGGCGGAATGCCTCCATGTAATGAGACATCAAAATTTGAAGTGGACTGCATGTATGAGTGGACTGATTTGTCCCTCTCTTCTCTGCATAGTGCAGTCTTCTTCCTTTGTGCAGAAAATTTCTGAAATAGATAAGAGTGAATGCTTATGATCCCCTCATGTTGATCCTTCTGCTCTTCTTCTTCTTCTAATGGTATAGCGTTGGTATTCCTTCTCTACTCATCCTTTTCATCAATATGTAAGAATGCCTCATCATCAATGAGAGACCCTAGACCTTGGTCATCTCTTGAAGGAGGTACCTCCATGTCATCACAAGTGGAAGAGGGCCCTTCATAAGATGGGCATCTTTCCCTTAGAAAGCCATCATACATTTTCTTATCCCCTTTAAAAATAAGGAGTGGAGCTGGTTGCATGGTCTCCTCCAATGCATGCAAAGTGTTTGATGTTTTGATACATGATGGTTCACATTGATTTTCATCAAATTTCTTCATCAATCCCTTAGTGAATTCATCATACGCTTTTATATTTGCATGATAACAAGAAATAAAATTTTGAAACCACCCATCATGAGCCATACCTTTGAGTTGCAGCGCTGCTAACCCAGTGGCCTCATCTTCTTCCTCCATTCTCCTTGTAGTGAATGTGGGCAATGAACTGCGTTGTGGATCTACATGTGTGGCTGACTGCTCAATAGCTAGGGATTGCTTCATCTCCAAACCCTTTTATAAATTCTCTGCAATCCTCCCTTTCTATCTCCTTGAGATCTTCTTTGATACCCTCCAAAGTCTGGAAAAGAAGAAGGGAGATCTCCTCTTTCGTCATTCTTCTTCCTCCTCTTTCCTTTGACAAGAAAGTAGGCATATTCCAACATTGTAGATCAGATTGTGTGGCTGAATGCTCACACAAATTGTAATGAATTCTGGGGCTTTTAATATCATAGGGATCTGCATGACCTCTCTTCTCCATTCCCCTAATTTCTCCTTTCAGTACATGAAGAGTTTCTGAAAACTCATCTCTCTGCAGTCTTCCATAAAAGGGGTTTAGGCCCTTCTCCTCTATGTCTTCAGTGTAACCAGACTTCTCCATCATATTTTTCTTTCTTATTCTCTTTATCTTCTGAAGTATTGATCTCACAGGCTGTGCCAGAGATCATGCTCTGATACCATAGTAATATTCCAAATCTGTAATTTTCTACAGCAAATAGAATACTTTAAGGTATTCCAGAGTTGGAGAGGCATCTATATTTCTAATAAAATATTTCAAACCACTTATCCTTCAATATTATGTGCATCAAAAACTTTATACAGTGATTTATAAGCCATAAAGTGGGGAAAAGCAGCTATTTCATCCCTAAAATGCTTAATTTCAGAGATGTACGTAACAATAAGCATGGGAGATGGGTGGATATGATATCATAGGCTAAGAGGAGTCTACATACCGAATTTAAGCTCATAAAAATTCTCCTAGCTATGTTAAACAATTCCTCCATTCTCGACTAGGCTAGAAAACCTTGATTTCCCATGACTTAATGTATGTAGAAATTTACTGAAGCTCAGGAAGCATGATTTTATGAAGGTATTAGTTGTGATAGGTTAATAACATCATGAAATCAGTTACACAACACTACTCATACAGTAGAAGAGAGAAAATGAAGACTTTTATGAGAAAATCCCTCTAAAAGAGGTGCTGCAGCAATTGTATTTCACTGTAAAACCCTAACAGTGTTATTTTCTGAAGCATACAGTAGCTGTATGTTAAAAATAATATCTAGGACATATCATTGTACAAATTATTAGATCTATATGAGATATATACACTAAGTTGTCCCTATTTTACATACCCCTTGGGGTTTTCAACAAATCATGAAGCATATGGAGTAGATCTGAAATCTTATACAGCAGATCTACATATTTCTGTAGAATTTATGAATTAAATAAATTTATGAACAGATCATATCTGGAAGGTACATGGATTGGTTTGGAAATCCATGGATCACCACAGTGAGGGAAGATTCCAAACACCAGAGATCTCTCTCCCAAGAGATAGCTGAATCACCCTGCAACTTCTTCCTTGTAGAATACGCAGTTCAGGAAGGGTAACTACATAGTAGGCTCTGGAATATGATATGGCCTAATTCCAAGATCTGAAATTATGCTTCAACAGGAGAGGCACTCTTCCAGGAGGTTAAAAGACACACTCCATAAGAAGAGACTCCCCAAAACAATCTAGATATGAATAGATCTAGAGCTCCACTTGCTACAGCTTACAAAAGCAATCAAACCCTCAACAGGATCTGCATTGTAGTCAGAAGTAGAACCTTGGCCAATTGCCGGATAGTGGATGAGAAATGCAAAACTCTTCCAAGAGCTACTCTATGGAAAGAGGTGGGATTCCTGCCCGGGAACACCCAGTGCTAAGCAGCACTATTCTCAGGCTAAATAGCCTAGATAATTTGAATTAGTTTAAGGAGACTAATTTTTGAATATATTGAACAACCCCTTCTTGCTGCTGTCCTCTTTCTTTTATAGGATGAAAGTCTTGAAAAACCCTAAATCATCTCAAATGTTTAGCTCCTTTCACATGTGCATCCTCCTTCTAGATCTGCGCTGAGTATTTAGGAGGTACATTGCACTTAGACAACGTTGTAGATAAGGTCTTGTTGACCTAGTCAATTGTCACAAACCTTTTTCACACATATGGGGTTTTATCAAAGAAGCCCTGATTTAGCCTTGTTCACATTGGGCATTGATTTATTACATAGTTTTTAGGAGTTTATTGATCCTACCTTACAATATTATTCATGAACATGAAAATAAAAATGAAATTGAATATTTGTATTAGCTTGGGATAATTAGGAATATTACACCGACCAGATTGTGTAATGCATTGGCAGGAATTACCACTCCTCAAAATCTCAAGATAGAAGGACATATCAAGAAGAAAAAGGTAATAGCGTTTATTGATTCAGGTAGTACCCATAATTTTATTTGTTGTAAGGTAGACAAGGAATTGAATTTCTTCCTATACCTAGCACCATAATGTCAAGTGATGGTTGCAAATGGAGGAACTATAAATTGCTCTGGAAAATGCCATAGTATCAAGCTAGCCGTGGGGGAATATGTGTTGAATAGTCCAATGTTTTCCATCCCAATGGGAGGTGTTGATGTTGTATTAGGAGTACAATGGTTACAATCTTTGGGGATGGTAGCTTTTAATTTTCAAGAAATTTTCTTGAATTTTTTTTCAAAAGGAAAGGAAATGGAATCACGAGGTATCGCAGTGAAGCCATGAAATATAATTAGCTCTAATGTCATGAAAAGCTTCTGAAGAAAGAACAATGAGGCGTAATTGTTCAATTATGCTCACTAGAAGTTCCAACATCAAAATCATCTATTTCTCCAGATCTCCAAAAAGTCTTGGACAATCATTCCAAGGTGTTTAAACTCCCAAAGGACTCCCACCTATTTGTGATCATGATCATTCTATTCATTTGATTCCAGGAAGTGTTCCTCCAAACATCGAGCCTTAAATATATCCTTATGTCGAAAAGAGAAAACTTGAATGTATGATTGTAGAAATGTTAGAGGCTGGTATAATTCAACCCAATCAAAGTTCTTTCTCTACTCCAGTAGTATTGGTGCACAAGAAGGATGGATCATGTCACATGTGCCTGGATTATAGGCAACTCAATAAGCTCACTATTAAAGATAAATTTCTCATTCCTGTGATTGATGAATTATTGGATAAATTACATGGAGCAATTTATTTTACCAAGTTGGATCTTTGTTCAGGATATCATCAAATTAGAATGAAGATTGAAGATATTTCGAAAACAACATTTCGAACTCATGAGGGTCATTATGAATTTTTGTTCATGCCTTTTAGCCTTACCAATGCACCTTCTACACTTCAAGGGTTGATGAATTCCATTTTCAAACCCTTCCATAGAAAATTTGTGCTAGTATTTTTTGATTATATAATAATCTATAGCACGTCTTTGAAGGATCATGTTCAACAGGTTGACAGGGTTCTCAAACTATTGGAGGAGAAACAATTATATGAAAAAACATCCAAATGTTTATTTGGAGTACAAGAGGTGAAATATCTGGGTCATATTGTATCTCACAAGCGTGTTAAGATAGACCCTAAAAAAATTAAAGCCATTAAGGAATGGAAAGTCCCCACAACTACAAAGCAGTTGCATGGATTCTCCAGTTAACAGGGTATTATCGCAAGTTTATTAAGAATTATGGGAAAATAGCAGCACCTCTAACAACATTATTTAAGAAAGATGCATTTTCATGAACCTTTGAAGCAACTAAGGCCTTTGAACATCTTAAAGAGGAAATTTTCCTAGCGCCAGTCTTAGCTACGCCAGACTTCACAAAAACCTTAACTGTGGAATGTGATGCCTCACGAAATGGAATTGGTGTTATTTTAATGCAAGGAGGAAGACCCATTGATTTTGAAAGTCTTCCAATAAAAGGAAAGTATTTACAAAAGGCTATTTATGAGAATAAAATGTTGGGAATTCTACATGCACTAAATAAATAGATACCTTACCTAATGGGAAGACACTTCAAGGTAAAAACTGATCATGATAGTCTTAAACACTTTTTGGAACAAAGAATATCTTCACAAGAGAAGCAAAAATGGGTCAAAAATATGTTGGGTTATGACTTTGAAATCATCTACAAAAAAGGGAAGCTAAATGTTGTTGCAGATGCACTCTCAATAAAGCATGAAGAGGTGGAAGCATTGCTTTCTACCATTTCTATTATCCAACCAGATTGGATAACTGAAGCAAGCGATGAATGGAAGAAGGACGAAGAAGTTTGGACAATGATTCAAAATTTGCAGTAAGATCCTAGTACATCTGATACATTTAGTTGGAAAAATGATTCCTTATGGTACAAATATCGCTTATATATTTGCAATAATTCCCAACAAAAACAAAATATTCTTTTGGAATTTCACACCTCTCCTTTAGGAGGACACTCAGGATTTTTAAAAACTTACCACAGGGTGAACAAAGAACTTTTTTTGGATGGCCTTAAATCTTATATTCAAAAGTTCGTGGCGGAATTTTTGGTTTGCCAGCAAAATAAAGTTGAGACAATTAAGACCCCGCTTCTTCTACAACCTTTATCCATTCCAAGTCAACATTGGGAGGATATTTTAATGGATTTTATCATAGGGTTACCTAAGTCCAAAGGAAGGAGTGTCATCATGGTGGTAGTTGATAGACTTACCAAGTATGCACAATTTTGTGCATTATCTCATCCATTTAAAGAAAGTATAGTTTCTACTTAATTTATGAAAATAATTCAAAAGTCACATGGAAACTCGAGGATTATTGTAAGTGACAGAGATCCCATTTTTACAGGAAATTTTTGGAAGGAATTATTTTCTTGTTTCGGTACTCAACTAGGTCATAACTCATCTTATCATCCTCAATCTGATGGTCAAACAGAGATAGTGAATAAATGTTTGGAAGTATATCTTCATTGTTTTGTATCTGATAAGAAAGAATAATGGGTCAAGTGGTTACCTCTCGCTGATTGGTGGTATAACACTTCCTTTCATACTGTAGCAAAAATGACCCCATTTATGGTACTTTATGGATATCATCCACCATCCATCACATCTTCTTTAAGGGAAAATTATAGGGTTCAAGAAGTGGAGGATCACATTGAGCATCAACAATAAGTTCTCCAACTCTTAAAGGATAACCTAAATTTGGCACAAAATCAAATGAAAAAACAGGCAGATCAAAATCGTAGTGAGAGAAGTTTTGTTGTAGGATACTAGGTATTTTTACGTCTAAAACCATACAATTAAATGTCCCTCAAGCATGCTAAGAAGGATAATAAATTATCACCAAAGTACTATGGTCCTTACAAGGTGTTGCAAAAGATTGGTATTATGGCATACAAATTGGAGCTTCATGCTTCTTCGCGAGTGCATCTAGTTTTCCATGTTTCATGCTTAAAGAAGGTTATAGGGGAAAAAATTCCAGTTCAAACAATATTTCCATAACTTCACGGGGAAGGAAAAACCATATTGGAACCTGAAGCAGTCACGGAAACAAGAACTCGACTGCTACGAAATCGATCAATTTCAGAGTATCTAATCAAATGGAATAACTTACCCATGGAAGATTCCACATGGCAGGATGAGAATTCTATACAGAAGCACCCAGAGCTACTCAAGTGTTGAGGACAACACATTTTTTGAAGGAGAGGAGCATGTTAGGTCCCTATATTACTATTATAGTCCCTTATTGTTGTTAGTGTAACCCCCTTGTTGTTATTGGTGTACCCCTATAACCCCCATATTGTTATTATTGTGCCCTTACATTATTATTGTTAGGTCGGCTATGATTACATTGTGGCCCCATTGACTCCTATATATAGAAAGGAGGTTTTTTCAATTGTATCATCCAAGAATTGTTCATTTATGTAATGTATTGGAGGTTTCCCCCTCGAAGTGGCTGATTTATAAGGCGTTGATCTCTCTTTTCTTCTGTTTTTGGAGCTCGTTTCATAATAGCTTTTATGACGCACCGGTGTGGAATATTTGTAAAGCACCATTGCGCTACAGTAATAATACACATTGGGCGATTTTGTACAGAGCACACGGTGTCCGGTGTACTAATGTTTTGTGCACACCGGTGCTTTCTCTTCTTGAATGCACCAGTGCGGTTTAGGTTGATAAGAACCTCGGATGAAAAACATCCTCAAAAACCTCCGCCCCCCAACCTCCCCTAGTAACCTCCACTAGAAACGGATGGCTGCGGTATTTTTCTAAGGGGTTCCTCAAAAACATCCGCTAGAGGGTCTTTTCCTTGTAGTGAATCTAGGCAATGCTCCATGTGAATGATAGATCATTACAAAGAAACCACATGCATAAACTATGCATGCCAAAACTATTGAGCAAAACATACATGCAACTCAGTACCTGCAAATAAATATAGTTGTAGTCATTGATCCTAATGTCCTCTTGCACTTTCCTACTCTTTCTTTATCTTATTCCTCCAAAACTCCATGTATGCCATAGTCTCCAAGAGTTCTCCAAGAAAACTCTAAGTATCCAAGAGTATGAGAGAGAGAGAGAGAGAGAGAGAGAATAGAATGAGAGGCATAAGTGTGAGAAAAAACTTGCCAACTGATCCTCATAACCATTTTATTAATGAGGCCACTATTTTCTTCATTTTCCAATATTTTCCTTCACTTTCCTCCTCAGATGCAACCTGTTACCTTTCACCTTACTTTTCTCCTATTCTCGATTATTGTCATAAATAAAATGCAAATTATTGCCTCGTGCATTTCCAAATAATTTTCCATTTTCCTTTATACATAATAACCAAAATGAACACCTACCGGGATGTTTTTTCCCACCATTCAACTTGGAATACGCGTCCCATGACCTTGGTCTTATATATTTTTACATGGATTTTTAACTAGGGTTGTTACAGTGGGTGGTGACAACCACAAGGTCAACATTGAGATTCCCACTCTATGTGCATGAAATATGGGGTTCTACAATTCATATAGATGGTTACGAATAGGACATCGAGATCCCCTTATTTTATTTGGAATGCCCACAAAATCCTTGCCCCTAGACACATGAATGAGCTCGTCACACTTGAGGTTGACTTGTTGCTAATCTATGATGACACAATTTGATCATGAAATTTGGGTCATAGAATCACCCACTAAACCATTTTTTTGGCATGTGCACACCCTCAATATCTCTTCCAAACTTATATTTAAAATGGTGCATTCGTTTTGGGAAACTTGACTAATTTTTCACATGAAATAATGCTAATGCTCTAAGAATTTTTATTCTTTACAAACAAAATATCATCCCTGGTTATTGACTACAAACTTGACCCTCAACTAATGTTTCCACTTAGTAAAAGAAATATCCCTTCCAAAATATTATTTAATTTTGACCATATAACAGGACTTGTTTCGACCTTTTACGGATATTGAAAGCAGCTTCAACCTTTAAATGGTCAACTATACCTCTTTAATAAACCCTTGGGATGAGGGTTTCTTCTTTAGTATTTTTCTCCAACACTTGCAACAAATATGGTCTGGAAAATTTTTCAAGAAAACCCTCAGACTGGTATGAAAATCCATCTTTGAGACCACTGTAATATCTTGTTTGCAAACTTTATCTAAACATAGTAGGGATTTTGTTTCAGATTTTTTTTTTCTCAAAATACATGCAAAACCCCATATATTTGTAGGGAGATATATTTAAGTTAGAAAAAATACTTGTGAACACATAACAACTCCATAAAAATGGAAACAATAAACTCAAATGTATTTGTTATTATATAGGAGAAATATTAAATTCCAACACTGTAGTTGATATAATAATTGAGAAGACCTCAAAAAATATTGTTGCAATGCTAACCTAACCTCCAAACTATAACTGAAAATATCACCCAAATGGGAGCTCTATGTGATCCGTGCTCTAAGGCACAGATTTCTATTGTCTATATCATCTCCTAAATATCTACTAAATTATCGTGATATTCCTGGGTGAAACATCCTCAAGAGTTTTGGGGTTTCGTCCAACACACAGTAACAAAACCAAGGGTTTCATCCCTAGGGCTATAGAAGTTGGGAAATAGTTTCTCCATACCTCACCAAAGAAAACATGTGTGAATCTAATATGTTCTCAAAATGTATCCTCCTCTTCTTTTATAGATCTCATGGACCCCTCTAGAAGCCTTTATTCTATTTTTTTTTAATCACTTAGTACATTTTCCTCCCTTTTAATTAATTAAAATACCCTTTTAATTCATGAAAATTGAAAATGAACCACGATCTGTTCTTAAGCCACTGAAAGTCACTTCCCACCATCTCTTCATGTATATATTTATGTTTTCATTCTAACAAGATATTATAATAATGTTTTCCATCAAGTATTCCTCCTAGAATTCCACCTTAAGCGTAATTAACGGAGTTAGGCTGAATACTAACCCCATTTTTAGAAAGTTGTTGGAATACAAAAAATAAAAAAATTATGACGGAATATGGCAAGCGAATGGCATCAGATCCCAAAAAAACTCCTCAAAATCCCATAAATCCCCTACATAAGCCCCTAGGCACACTTATGGAGTAAATCTATTCCTCTAACCTAAATTCCTCCAACCTTGAAAGTCCATCTTGACCATGCTATAAGGGAAACCAGAAAATGGAACATGATAACACCAAAAGGTACACATTCTCCCTCCATATCTATCTATATATCTCTCCCATCCTCTTCATCTCTCTCTCTCTCTCTCTCTCTCTCACACACACACACACACTCTTCTACGTTTATCTTCCTCTCTTCCCATTTTGTTCCCATCTCCGTCCTTCTCTCCCACTTCCCTCCCACTTTCCTACCTCCCTCACTCTCTTTCTATCTCTTCACTGTGACGCCCTCTATCCCTCTTCAGCTATCTCTCTATATGTATTTATTCTTCCCTCCCTTTCTCTCCTCCTCTAACTCAATCTCTCTCTCCCTACCTCTCTCCTTCTCTCACTTAAGTGTGCTCTCTCATCCTTCCTCTCTCTACCATTCTCTCCCACCTCCCTATATGTATCCCATGCCTACCACTCTCTCTCTCTCTACCCTCAACCTTCATCACTATCTCGCTCCCTTTCTCCTTCCCTCTCTCTCTCCCATCCTCTCTTCCAACTCCATCTTTGTCTCTCTCTCTCTCTCTCTCTCTCTCTCTCTCTCTCTCTCTCTCTCTCTCTTTTTGTCCTTCTCTCTCTCCTCTCCATTTCTCTCTCTTCCTTTCTCTTATATTTTCTCCCCCACTCTCTTTTTACCTCACCCTTGTCTCTCGCTCTCTATCATCCTCTATCTCTTTGTTTCCTTTTTTTGAGCTCCGTCCCTCTCCCCCTCCAACTCCATCTATCTCTTCCTTCCTCTCTTCCCTCTCTCCCACCCAATCTCTCTCTCTCTCTCTCTCTCTCTCTCTCTCTCTCTCTCTCTCTCTATCTCTCTCTCTATATCAAACTCTAAGACTATCTCCCTTCCTCTCTTTGACCCCCTCTCTGTCTCTCTCTCTTTCCCTTTCTCTCACTTCTCCATCCATATGATCAAGAATTGTCACTCTTGTAATAAATAATTTATATGTAATGTCTAATATAATACTACTTATGATGGTGATAATTCTTATTATACTATATTGGAATAATAATATCACTATTGTTGATGATTATACCAATAATAATATATAAATAAATAACATGGTAAATAAACAATAGTATTAAAATTTCGATTATAAACAATCCAAATTACTTTTATCAAAATTATAGCTCTGTGTATTATGTTTTACCTTACATTTTGCATTTTGCATTCCATATTTTACAATAGTTTCAAATTTCACATTTTACATGTTACATTACCTATTTTAAATTTTATATTTTACATTTTACTAAGTTTTACATTTTATATTTATATATGTTTTGACTTGAATATTAATTGAAAGATATGAAGCTGAAATTTATTTTTATTTTATTATGTATATTTATGTACATTTCCCAACATTTAAAAAATGTTGGCATACAATCTTACATTATGCCTACACATCTCCCCTATATTTGGTTGTATAACGTCTCTTAGTGCAACTATATTAATTTCATAAAAACAATAATGGGCGAGTTACAACTTTTCTCCAAAGAATTGAACTCACATAGTTGGAGAAAGAAATTTCTTAGAAAATCACTTAAGCTAAGATCCTTTAAAAACCAAATGCACAAATGTTTCCAAATACTAACATATATAATATATACTTCTTTCCATTGTATATAGCTACTTTTTCAAAAATTCACACAAATGGGAGGAGAGGTTTGCGTGGGAAACTTGGGTAAATGCTTGCACTTCAAGATATTTGATCCCTTTGAGCACTTGATATATCGAGGGTTAAGATGGATCTAGGATAGTTTCAATCATGCATGGTCACTATTTTCCTATGAGATTATTTTGGTCAATAATCATGCCAAAGCATCTAAAATGTTTGTTTTTGTTTTAAAAATATATTGGAGGACCAATGCATAGGATAGATTTTAATCAAACAAGTAAGGTTTTTAAATCTTACTGATAATATCAATAATTTAATGTAAGGGATTCTTGTTCATCTCATATAGTAATTATGATTTCATGATTTTGATTAAGTATAATAAGAAGAAATGGTTATTAAACATTCAAATTGAACTATTTAATAAACCATAATCTAGAAAACGTTTAAACTATGTTTAGAGGTTCAACAAAATATATTTAACATCACCAAAATACTGACAATTTATTGATAAAAGGGACTTACATTAACAGATTTTCAATTTATTTATAATAATTATAGCTTCAAGAGGAATTATAAGGTTGCTGAAACATAGTCAACCTCACCCAATTATTTTGATGATAATTAAACATAATGACAGAAAAATGGAGAACTCACAGAGAAGACAGAGCTGTATGAGATGAGTTCAGAATCCTACTTTTTATTATTGATGATCAACAAAACTTAGTACAATTTCTGTTTAGAAAATATCATTATCCAAGGGTGAAACCCTTCATAACTCGTGCTGAGAGTTATTTATACTAACTAACAAAACTTTGGAAATATCTTAACTGATATTTAGAATAATAGGAAAATAAGAATAAAAGGAGACAGATAGATGGAGTGTCTCTGTTATTCTAGAGGTTGTTGATGATTAAACCTCTTTTGATGAAAGTGATTGCTGACATGTCATTTTTTCGCTGGAAGTTGTTGTTGACCTGTCTCTACAAAATTGGGTGTGCTGGCATGTTTTAAAATTAATTTTCACTTGATGGTTTCACAAAACTTATCCCACTGTTCTTCACTTGGAATTTCACAATTCATCATTTTCCTGAAAACTTCATCCACTTCAGTGAATCTATCAAAAGTTGGTTTTTGGATGAACAACTGTTTGATTTGATGCTAAATAATCAAGTCAAACTGTAGAGCTTCAAGAAAAGATGTACCTGTGATGTGACCTTTGATACCTGCAAACTTTGTTTTGTCTATTGAAATTGTATACAATTTTTTGCAATAGTATTCTAACTTGACCAACTTATCATCTAATCCAACTAGACTTGGAAAAACCTTTTGATTTATAATATTAAATTTAGTATGAAAATTTTTGACAATAACATTTAAGGCTTCACACTTGGTCTACAACAAGTTGATCAAGTTCCTTTGCTGCAAAAATTTCTTTATCTACAAAATAGTTGCAGTCATGTATGAGATATTTATTGCTTCAAAATCCTCCTTGTTCTTTAAATTAAGAACCTTAATCATATCCAAATATTCACTTGGTTTATGTTGGAGTTGATCGTTCCCTTCTTGAATTGTTGTTCTAAATCTGTTGATGAGTTCTTGCTACTCGAAGATGATATGAATGGATGTCCATATTTCAGTAATGGAGTCACAGATGTTTTCCCATATACTCAACTTAGCTTCTCCTAAAGTTGATGCCATAAGTGTTTCACTTTCCAGTTCTTTAATTCTATGTTCCAACTTATGTGTCTTCTGCATTTCTTCTAGATACAAAGTATCATGTTTAATCTTTTCAGACTGAAGTAGTTGAAACTTTTGATTTAGCTTTTCATGTGGTTGCTTCTAACTAGCTAATTATTGAGCAAGTTGTGTTGGATCAGTCATGTTGAAGGCCGTTGAGGTTTCTGCACTTGAAAAAGATGTTTGAGATGTTAAAGTATGATCAACAATCACCTGGAGTGTTGATTTCTCTTTCAGCAGTTCTTCAATCTGTTCTTCCATTTTTTTGATCTGCAGATTTTGGTCAATAATTAACTTAAGCATTTCCTCTTTTTCAAATTCATTTTGTGCCATCTCTTTGGTTTGTGGGTCTTCAGTCGAGGGAAATTTAAGTTTTTTTGGCACGGAAATAATGTGTACATTTTTCTTCTTGATTATTTCTTCATCTGCTTGCAGTTAGCAAGATCATATCGTACTTTCACTACCAGTTCTTCCAATGTATTTATCCTATTTTCTTTAGCCAAACAAGACAGTTTGTCAATTTTCAACTGGGATTGCATATTTGATAGTGCTACTTTTGATTTTTAAAGAGAAATAGTTGTTGTAGTCATGGTTGAAAATAACATTTCTCTTGACTAACTATGCATATCCATCTGGTCTATTGGATGTATGTGTCCTGCATCAAATGAGAGGACATTTTTCTTGTAGTCAGCATTAGTTTTCATAAATGGCATTGTTGCTTGTAGGAAGGCCATCTGCATCCTTCCCTTCTCACTGTCAAAATCAGTGAGAAGCCTGTGTTGTGAAGTAGATTTCTGTTTCCAAAATTGGTTGTAAACATCTGACTTCAATGCTTCATTATTTTTTTTGATTTCTAGAAATTTGGAGAAGATATTTTTCTCTTCTGAAGAGATGGCATCTGTATGTTGGATGATCTTTAAGGGCTCTCTTGCAGGTGATGCTGATGAAGTAGTCTGAGGAATATTTGTAGATGTGGAGACTTCAGTTTCTCCCAAATCTATGATTCCTGGCTCTTTATCTTCAGAAAGCAAGGAAGAATCAAGCCTTGGTTTCTGATGTTGTAATATTAATTCTTTCATAATATCCTTGGAATTTGGTGTCTCTTCTCTGACTCTCTTTTGTTGTTTAATGTCAGGAATTGGTGTTTGTACATTCGAAGTAGAAATGACATGTTTCTTTGCTTCTTATAAACTACCTTATACCCATTCATCCTAATTCATGTACTTTTCTATTTCTGCTCTAGAAGTGTGAGTGTAAGAAGTTGAAGATTCAACTCTTAGAGCAGAAATAATGCCATGAGGGTCATATGACCAAGTAAAACTTGACTGAAAACCCATTTTCTTTAATAGTGCATCTGCATCAACACCAACTATTCTGGTATTACAAATAAATGATCCAATGTTTGCCTTGATTTTAAACAGGGCTTTCCTCTTACCTGAAACAAATGAAATTCATCCATATTTAAAATCTATCTTTTGTATTCTAATGAGAAAATTCTCATAGGCACATATTTTGGAAGCTTGTATGGTGGAAGCTCACAACCATACACCCTGATCTCTGTGTAGTTCTTGTACAAATACCAATCACTTGTCTTTGACTATTCACTGAGGTGCAAAATTATATTAATTTCTTCTCCAATTCTAGGCTCTGGTGAACTGGTAAGGAACTACGTGAATGGATGAATGAATAAGTCTATGAATTCTGAGAAAGAAGTAGTTTTCAAGATGCTCTAACCAATTTTGTCGAGTGAATCATTGATCTGTTCACTCCTTGTGCATCCTTCTTGTTGAAGTGAATGGGAAACATATCTTCCTACTGAAACAAAATCATATGAATAATCGTAGAATAATAATTAAAGTCTCCTTGAGTGGTGAAATTCATGAATTTTTCATGTATAACATCAGACAAGAAATGGCTGTAATTGTTCATAAAAAATGGTGGTTTTTCAAGCCTGAAGATAGATAAAAAAAACCTAGAATTGGTTCATCAATGGTTTCATTGTTGGGGTATCCTAACAGATAAGAAAGGAGGGAGATACAATGTTTGGAAGAAATGGGGAAGATGGAGAATGCATATGTGGGATTTCTCTTTGATAAATCTATATCCTCAGGTAGAAATATTTCGAATATCTAAGCTCTCTATGGGAAAGATAATATGTGATAAAGATCCATGAGAGAAACAGGGGAGAAATAGGATAAGGAGTTAGAAATATGGATGAGAAGCATATGATTAATGCTTTCATGAGATATGGTTATCAAAACATTTCCATTCTGAGCCACCACTAACCTGGTTATAGGGTCATACTACTTTTGACAGCAGGCAACTAAATCTGGGAATGGGTGAGTTTGAGGGAATGCAAACAGAGGTAAATGGAATCCCAAAACCTCATAGGGTCTTGTTTATCCAGGTGCTTCTGTTTTAGCCACATGTGTAGCTCATAGAATTCAATCATGTGACAATCAGTAATTTTAAAATAGGTATTGACTAGGGGTGTGAGGTCAAGGTTGATTGGTGGAGTTTCAGGAATGTTTTCTGCAATGGCTTTGGCAGCTTCAGGAATTACCTCCACAGCTGGATGAACAACCTATGTTGTGACCTATGCAACACAATCAACATTTGATATTTCTTCTCTCATAATTTTCCTACCTTTACCTTTCGGAGTGGTTTGTTTCTTTGTTTTGGCCTGCGATGCTTGACTATAATAAAGTGGTACAGGGATTCACAACTTTCGGTTACAGAAAAAATGATAGGGTTTTTGGAATATGAATGGAAATTAAAAAAGATAATTCAATGTGAAAAAATGATGGAGGATGAAGGTGAGCCGACGGTAGAAGTAAAGTATTGAGCAGGAGGCTGTGGGAAATTTTATAGACTACAGTTCAGGTTCAATGGTCATAGGTAACAGTCAAGAGAATTTACTGTGTAATGGTATGATTAATGCGTAAATGGAGAGAATTTATTGGCCAACGGGGAGATTATCGGGTACAATGGAGGATTAGGGATAACAGATAGGTGACGTGGAAGGATATGAGTGATGTATGGATGGACAATTATGGCACAAGAAAACGGTAGTGGAAGTGGAAAATCGGAGGTGGATTTCAGGGGGGTACCCTGGGGTTTCCGGTTTTAGGTGGAGGGTGTGCGAAGACACCTGATGCTGCCACATCGTAAAAATGGGTGGCCATTTAAACTGGATTCCACCCCCGCCTCGCGTTAACAAGAAACATGTTGAGGGGGTACGAAGTTAATCTACATCGTAGATCTGAAGGAAGCTCAATATGTACCATCAGAATATGAAAGCACTTTAATTTATTTCGATTTGACCACTTGTCGTTTACCGACTTTACAATAAAATCAATATGCGTGCATATAGATTAATTTAATTAATGAATATACAAAACCATTTTTCAAAGGTTTAAACATACATGAATTAAACTTTACATTTTGAAATATTGGTGCATTTAAACATGCGGCCATTCTCATTTTGAACACTAAAGCATTAAAATTTTTATTTTATGCTTCCCTAACATTTTTTCTATTGCCTTATTTATTTGGAGCAAACTATCCTATCATTTTTCTAACATGGATGTAATAAAACATATTTTTCCTAACATTTTTTAAATTTCCTTTTCATCCATGTTATAACTTTGAATTTTATATTTTTCATTTTTTAAACTACCATGGTAACTTATCAAAAACAAATAATGTTACAACATCAGCTCTAGCTGGGGACTACTGCCCCCTGTGGGGCGCAAAGAAGAAACAGTTCCATGTGCCTTCTCCTCGATCTATGGAGTCTTTTCTTTATAAAACACACTGACTTCAAATGATAAAAGAAAATTATTATGTACAATTATGATGTAAGATCTCTTTCAATACTAGTTATAGTGTTTCAAAAAGTTGCCATTGATAGGCAGTGTTGAAAATTGTCCTTCACGATTCTGCAGAACAAATTTGTTGTTTCCTTTCACCTTTGCAATATTGAGTGGCCCAAACCATAAATTTTCAAAGTTTCCATTTTTTCCTTTAGACTTTGTCCTAGCATCCCATCTTAGGACTAAATACCCTTCTCTAAAATCTCTTTCCGTAGCTTTTATGTCAAAGAGGCTCTTCATTTTATTTTGATATTTCTTTAGTGTGTACTGTATCTCATCTCTATTTTCATTCAACTTAATGATTTGATTAATCCTTATAGAGAAATCATCAGGTTCATCAATAGATTCTTGTAGAAACTTGAGTACATGGAAAGCTAAATTTGTAGGAAAAATAACGTCTTTGCCATAAACTATTTGGAATGGGGATTTAGCTGTTGATCTTGTTGGGGAAATTATATTTTCCCAAACTACATAAATCAAGTGACTGTCCCAGTTTTTCTTATGGTCTTCTAAATTTTTCTTGATTACTTTCACTAAACTCTTATTTGATGATTCACCAAGTCCGTTTCCTTGTGGATAATAGGGAGTTGAGTGATGCAGTAGAATCTGATATTTCTAGTAAAATTCTATCATTTTTATGTTGTTGAATGTTGTGGAATTATTACAACTGAATCCGTAGAATTTCTTACTGGGATGGCTTCCACCCACTTGGTGAAATAGTCTGTAATATTCAAGATCCATCTTTTTTTACTACTGGAGGCTGGTTGAATTTCACCTATAAATTCTAATCCCCACTGAAGAAATGGTGCTGAAACAACTACTGGAACTAGTGAAAGAGCTGCTAATTTTTGCTTACCAGCAAACATCTGATATGGAACACAAGCTCTGACTTTTGATCCTACTTTTGAAAACAAGGTAGGCAAATAAAATTCTACCCTTAATATCTTGTATGTTTCTTCTCTACAAGCATAATGGCCTCCACAAATTCCTGCATGAAACTAATCAATGATTCCTTTAGTTTCTGATTCTATTAGGAAAAGTAGTAAAATATTAAGAGGATCCTTCCAGTATAATTTGGCATTGATAATACACTAGTTGATGGATTTCAACTTGAGTGTTTTGCACTGGTTCTCTAAAAATTGAGATGGACATTCGAAATGAATTAGAAAATTAACAATGCCTCCATAACAATCTGATACAACAAATTTATCATCAATATGAATTGGGATTGTTTGAGTTGAAGGAGAATTTTGTTGTGTATTCTTTCCTTGAACTCCATGGGAAGGTTCTTGTTTATTCTTCCCTTCTGCATTCAAGGAAGGTTCTTTTTTATTCTCCCTTTCCAAATTCGAACAAGGTTCTTGTGGTTTTTTCTCTGAAACCTCAAAAACAGAGTTTATGCCCAGGAATTTACAATTGGATTCAGCTAACAACTTGGCTAAACCCTGCCCCTTCACTAAATTGGTAGTTTTTATGGTAAGATTAAACTCAAGAATCCGATTTATCCATCTTCCCCTTCTACCATCGATGTCTGGCTGTGTGAGGATTGTTTTGACAACGTTATTGGGCACATAGGCAATGATAGTTGAATGAAGAATACACATTCTAAAAGACTTGAGGGCTTCAACTAAGGCATGAGCTTATTTTTCAAAATATCATGTCTCATTCTGGGATCTCTCATAACCTTAGTAAAGAGTGCTATAGGTTGATCATCGTAATCCTCATTCTTTTCCAAAAGAACAACTGCAAGGGTAGTTTCGAAGGAAAAAGAGAACATGATGAAAGGTTCTGAGTAGTTTGGACTGGCTAACGTTGGGGCTTCAAAGATGTCTTTCTCTATCTGGTCAAAATAATATCTTGCATAAAAAGTCCATTTGACCTCATGGTTATTTTTTAGCATGTCTGTTATATCCTTCACTATTTCTATATAATTTGGTATAAACCTTCTCAAACAATTAAATTTTTCTCAGAAAGCTTGAATCTCTTTCTTATTTCTAGTTAATGATAACGATTGAATAACAGAGACCATTTTGGGATCAATAACTACTCCATCTTTAGAAATAATATGACCTAGTAATTTACCCTCTTTAAAGGCAAATAATGACTTTTTGGGATTCATGGAAATTCCAAACCTCCTGAATCTTTCAAAAACTTTCTTCAAATGCTTCATATATTTATGATATGATTCAGAGAAAACAATTAAATCATCAAGATAAATAACAATGAATTTGTTTACCTTCCTGACAAAAGCCAAGTCCATGGCTCTCTGATATGTTGCTCCTATGTTTGATAGACCAAATGGCATCTGGGCATACATGAATGTACCCCAAGGTTTGGTAAAAGATGTCTTATCCCCGTCTTCTAAATTCACCAATATTTGATTATAACCAAAAAATCCATCTAACATAGAGAGCCTATTAGCACCTAACACTTTTTGAAGTAATTGATCCATCTTTGGAAGTGGATAATTATCTTCCAAGGATGATTTATTAAGGTTCCTGAAATCTACACAGAGTCTTATTTCACCATTGTTTTTCCTCACATGGACTAAATTTTCAACCCAACTAGAGTATCTTAATGGGACAATAATTTGGGCATCTAAAAGTTTCTTCAATTATTTTTCTATGGTTAGAAGAAGAACTAGGTTCATCCTTCTTAACTTCTGTTGGTAAGGCTTTACATCCTATTTCAGTGGAATTTTATGCTCAATTAAAGATGTGTCATAAGTTTTTATATCAGCATCAGACTAGGCAAAGACATCTCTATAATTTTTAAGAAGTTTGACATATTCAGATTTAAGTTTTGGGGTTAATGATGCACAAATTTTGATGTTTTTAACTTCCTCATCAATGCCAATATTTGTGTCTTCTATGTGATCTTCTAGTGAAACAGAGAACATATTTTTGGGAACGTCATTTTGATCAAACAATTTTTCTAAATGAAAAATTCCCTTGGGGATAAAATTATTTGATAACTAAATTATATCATGATCAACTACCTTTTATTTTAATTTTGAATTTTCTTTGTCTTGGGTAGCTTCTTTACTCTCCGAATTATCCTCTTCAATTTGCAAAAAAAAAAAAAAAAATTGTCAATGACCTGCAGGAAGGATTTTAATTGTTCATCATCCTCAAATATTTTCTAATGTTTAATATTGTATGGGATTGAAGGCATATATTTGATTTTTTTATGATATTGAATATGAAAATGATCTCAAATATTGAAGGAACTAGCTGAAACAACTAATGAATCTGCATGCAAGTTTTCATTTCTAGGAATAAAGTGATGTTAAAAGCATCAAAGGTATTTTCAATAGTGTCCCACATCTCATTTCTATAAGACCTAAGTCTAGGGTGCTTCATTTGGAAAAGACTCCTAACTTTTCTTACTATTAGTTCTGAGTTGGTGAAAACACACAATTTTTTGACCTTTAAACTTCTATCAAGTTGTAATCCTACAATAAAAGCTTCGTATTCTGTGAAATTTTTTTTGACCTCAAAATCTAATTTTCATGATTGTGTAATATTTTCTTTTTCAGGTGAAATAATAAAAACTCCTACTCCAACTCCATCTTTGGTGGAAGATCCATCAAAAATTAATTTCCAAATTTCAGTATGACCTAGTTTAGAAGTGTCAACTACATCCTCAGTTTTGAGTTGAGAATCCTGTGAAGTGACTGATGATAGTTGAAAAAAACTAAATCCTTGATCTACTGCATAAATGGGGTGATTCCTAGCTTGATTAGCATTACAAACAGTGTTTAGTAATCTCACTTCTCTATACAACCTAAGGCTCTCTCCACCATAAATTGGGATAGTTGAAAAAGACATGTCCATTTGAATACTTCTTCCCAATTTTGTATAACATGATATTCATATCATCATTCCAAATTTGGGAGGAATGTCAGTAAAAACTATGTCTGATACTACACTCTTAACTGATATTTGATGTAAAGTGACTACTAGATCTTTAATGAGTCCTAAACATTGGACCCTCTTTGAATCAAAACTATACAAGCCGTGATAAGTTCGAGTGATATCGAGATTTAGTTGTTCCATGATGAATTTAGGCATTAAATTGTGTGAAGCACCAGAATCAAAAATACAGTTGTATAGCAGAGAATCATGCACCTTTAAATTCAGATAGAAGGGTGGTATAGATTCATCAATCCTGTCAGAAATATGACCAAAAGCTATAGTTGGTCTTTCATTTTGTAACCTAATAATATCTCCTTCAGCATCCATACTAGAATTTTGGATCCACTTGGCTACTTGACGTTTATACCCTAGATTTTTAGAGAGTTTAGAAAGTGGAATTGGAATTTTTACTCTTTCTAATTCTTTCTAAACATTAAATGTAGTCAAAATTATTTTATCAATCTGAGTAGAATCAGTTGACTGATTTGAAGGTTGAGGAGGAGTAGTTGAGTTTCAGTTGATTTGAGTTGAGGTTCAATTATTAATGGGTGAGGTCTTTCAGGACCAGCTCTAGTTCTTAAGTCATATCTTTGATTGAGTTCTGCAATTAGAAACTCAGAAAATGCTTTATACTTAGAAACCTGAGAAGTATCTTGGTTTTATTCAGGGATTTGGTTTTGGGAAACAGGGACAATGGAAGTCTGAAAGGATTTTTTATCTACAATATTAATGTCTTAAGTAATGGAAAAGGTATTGTCCTCAAGTTTTTTATCATCAATCAACAATGGGGTAGGAACTTGTTGTTCATTATGAGGCCTCTGAAGAATTTGCAGTGGAGCAACCTTCTTGTACTAACTTCGGGCCTATGTTTGTCATCTAGATAGTTTGTTGGACTATCCTTGGTTGAGTTTCAATATTTGAAATTATATTGGATATATTTCTAAGAATTTTTCTAATTTCGTCAATTTTTGAATCTTCACTTTCTGACTTAGAGGAAGATGCTTCCTGATTTTTTAATTCTCTTTGGGATTTCTCTTCTTTAGCTCTGATTTTACTAGAAGCTAACCTATTGGCTTCTACCTCAATATCATTAGTCTACATATCGTGTAATGTATTTGAAATTATCTCCCTTAGCGTGACTTCAAATTCATCATCGAATACCTACGAAAATATGACCTTTCCAACAGCTACTAGAGGTTTGTAATCAACAGGCAGATTATGGTAAAGTTTATTGAATTTTTTGATAAATTCAGCTATAGGCTCACTCCGATTTCTTTTTAACTCTTCAAATTCAGTGATGAGGTAAGCAACATCTTTCTTTACTCCCCATTGGTTTTTAAAAATAGTTATAAGTTCATTCTAATTTTGAATATAATATTCTCTAAGTTGTTTAAACCAGATCCTAACGTGACCTTCTAAGGACTGTATAAATAATCTCATATAAAAGTATTCATGCTCAATGTTCATATTGTCTGTAAAATCTAAGAAGGTTTCTATATGATCTTCTACTGAAGGGCCCGTCTCTCCATTTAATCTTGGTAGATGTTTGAGATATCCATCACAGGAATTTCCCAAGACATTAGGGAGAACAAGTGCAGCATACCTAGCTTGTATAATGGGATGAAAAGACATGGATGATGAAATTTAAGTTGATGATGATGGAGATGATGATGAAGATGTAGGTGAATTAGTGTTAGAAGGTGGAGGAGAATGTGAAGGAGGAGGAGGTAGTGAAGATCTCAAAGGGATTTTAAAAATTAGTTTTTGAACTGATAGTATTAAATCCTCGTCCTTATATTCGAATAATGGATTGGAAAAGATATAAACTGCCTCTTCCAGTTAATTAGAGTCTAATGGAATGGGATGATAGATTTGAGTAACAAAATAAATGGACTTAAACTGTTGCAAATGCAATCCCAATTCTGTTTCATATGTAGGTGAATCTACAGGGAAGGATGGGACTCGATATGACTCAAGTGAGGCTACTAAGAAAGCTAACTGAAGATCTACTGCTTTTGAATAAATTTCAGCAACTCTAGGAGGTAATTGAGTCAAATTAGGTTGGGATGATAATACTAAATAGTGGTATGCGAATGAACTTTATTCAAGGTGTCAAGCTGAAGAGGAAGAGGCAGAAATGTTATGTTTCCTTTTCAAAGAGGCTTCCCTAACAAGTCTTTCTGGATCTGGTTAAGGGTTAACAATCTCAGATTCAGATCTAGATATGGTGTGCTTAAAAGGAGCCAATTTGAAACAATGGAATCGCTAGGTGAAAATTTTTGACCTATATCTTTATCCTTTATTCACCTTAAGGAAAAGAGGAAAAAAAATTGTCCCAGGAAAATTTAGTTTTTACTCTTCGTTTCCCTGACAAATGCTCCAATCTGATGTTGTCATTTGAGATGATTTTGGTCAATAATCATGCCAAAGCATCTAAAATGTTTGTTTTTGTTTCAAAAATATTTTGGATGACCAATTCATAAGATAGATTTGAATGAAAAAGTTAAGGTTTTTAAATCTTACTGATAATATCAATAATTTAAAGTAAGGGTTGCTTGTTCATCTCATACAGTAATTAGCCTTTCATTATTTTGATTATGTAGAATAAAAAGATATGATTATTAAACATTCAAATTGAAATATTCAATAAACCATAAGCTAGAAAAAATTTAAACAATTTTTATAAGTTCGACAAAATATATTGAACATCACCAAAATACTAACAATTTATTGATAAAAGGGATTTACATTAACAGATTGTCAACTAAATCATTCTTTATAATAATTATAACTTGAGGAGGAATTATAAGGTTGCTAAAACATAGTCAACCTCACCTAATTATTTTGATGATAATTAAAGATATGAAGAGACATAATGACAGAAAACTGGAAAACTCACAGAAAAGACAAAGTTGTATGAGATGAGTTTAGAATCATGCTTTGTGTTATTGACGATCAAAAAAACTTAGTACAATTTTTGTTTACAAAATCTTCTTATCTAAGGGTGCAACCCTTCATAAATGTTGTTGAGATTTATCTATATTAACTAACAAAACTTTGGAAATATCTTAACTCATCTTTACAATAATAGGAAAATAAGAATGAAAGAAGGAGACAGATATATGGAGTGTCTCTTTTATTCTGGAGGTTGTTGATGATTCAACCTCTTTTGATGAAAGTTGTTTCTAACTTGTCCTTTTTTTTCTAGAAGATGTTGTTGACCTGGCTCTACAAAATTGGGTGTGTTGGCATGCTATAAAATTATTTTTCACTCGTTGGTTTCACAAAAATTATCCCACTGTTCTTCACTTAGAATTTCACAATTCATCATTTTCCTGAAAACTTCATCCACTTCAGTGAATCTGTCAAAATTTGGTTTTTGGATGAAACAATGTTTTATTTGATGTTGAATAATCAAGTCAAACTGTAGAGCTTCAAGAATAGCTCTGCCTGTGATGTGAAATTTGATACTTGCAAACTTTGTTTTGTCTATTGCAATTGTATACAACCTATTGCAATAATCTTATAACTTGACCAAATTATCTTCTAATCCAACTAGATCTGGTAGACCTTTTTTATTTAAAATATTAAATTTAGTATGAAACCTTTTGAAAATAACATTTAAGGCTTCACACTTGGTTTGTACCTAGTTGATCAAGTTCCTCTTCTGAAAAAAATTCTTTATCTCCAAAATAGTTTCAGTCCTGTCTAAGACATTTATTTCTTCCAACATCTCCTTGTTCTTTTAATTAAGAGCCCTAATCATATCTGAAGCTTCACCGAGTTTCTGTTGGAGTTGATCCTTCCCTTCTTGAATTGTTGTTCTGCATCTGTTGATGAGTTCCTGCTGCTCGAATATGATCTGAATGGATGGTCATATTTTATTAATGCATTCATTGATGTTTTCCCAGATACTCTGCTTATCTTCTCCTAAAGTTGATGCCATTATAGTTTCACTTTCCAGTTCTTTAATTCTATGTTCCAACGAATGTGTCTTCTATATTTCTTCTAGATACAAAGTATCATGTTTAATATTTTGAGACTGAGGTAGTTGAAACTTCTAATTTAGATTTTCATGTGATTGCTTCTAAATCACTAATTCTTGAGCAGTTTATGTTGCATCAATCATGTTCAAGGCTGCTGAGGTTTCTGCACCTGCAGAAGATGTTTGAGTTGTTAAAGTAGGACTAGCAATCACCTGCAGTGTTGATTTCTCTTTCATCAGTTCTTCAATCTGTTCTTCCATTTTTCTAATCAGTATATTTTGGTCAATAATTAACTAAGCATTTACTCTGTCAGATTCATTTTCTGCCATCCCTTTGGTCTGTGGGTATTTAGTCGAGGGTAATTTAAATTTTTTTCGCAAGGCAAAAATGTATGCATTTTTCTTCTTGATTATTTCTTCAACTGCTTTGCAGTTAGCAAGATAATATCCTACTTTGACTACCAGTTCTTACAATGTCTTTATCCTGTTGTATTTAGCCAAACAAAATAGTCTCTCAATTTTCAACTGGGATTTCATATTTCATAGTGCTAATTCTGATTTTGAAAGAGACATAGTTGTTGTAGTCATGGTTGAAAATAACATTTCTCCTTACTACCTATGCATATCCATATAGTCAATTGGATGTATCTGTCTTGCATCAAATAAGAGGACAGACTTCCTCTAGTCAGCATGAGTTTGAAGAATGGAATTTTTGCTTGCAGGAAGGCCATCTACATCTTGCCCTTCTCACTGTAAAAATAAGTGAGAAGCCTATGTTGTGATGTAGATGTTCATTTCCAAAATTGGCTTTAAACATCTAACTTCAATGCTTCATTCTTTTGTTTGATTTCTAGAAATTTTGAGAAGATATTCTGCTCTTCTGAAGAGATGGCATTTGTATGTTGGATGATCCCTAAGGCCTGTCTTGCAGGAGATGCTTATGATGAAGTCTGAGGAATATTTGTCGATGCAAAGACTTCAGTTTCTGGAAAATATATGATCTCTGCTTGTTTATCTTTTGGAAGCAAGGAAGAATCAAGCCTTGGTTTCTTATGGTATAAGATGAATTCTTCTCTGAACCTCTTTTGTTGTTTAATATCAGGAACTTTTGCTTGTACATTTGAAGTAGAAATGACAAGTTCCTCTTCTTCTTGTAAACTACCTTCTAACCTTTCATCATGATTCATGTACTTTTCTATTTCTGCTCTAGAAGTGTGAGTGTAAGAATTTGTCTTGGATTCAACTCTCAGAGAAGAAATAATGCCATGAGGGTCATATGACCAAGTAAAACTTGAATGAAAACCCATTTTCTTTAACAGTGCATCTACAACAACACCAGTTGTTCTGGTATTACAAATAAATGATCCAATGTTTGCCTTGATTTTAAACTGGGCTTTCCTCTTAACTTAAACAAAATGAAATTCATCCATATTTCACATCTGTCTTATGTATTCTAATGAGAAAATTCTCGTAGGTACAGATTTCGGAAGCTTGTATGGTGGAAGCTCACAGCCATACCCCCTGATCTCTATGTAGTTCTTGTACAAATACCAATCACCTATCTTTGCTTGTTCATTGAGCTGCATAATTCTCTTAATGTCTTCTCCAATTCTAGGCTCTAGTCCACTAGTAAGGAACTGCATGACTGGATGAATGAATAAGCATATGAATTATGAGAAATAATTAGTTTTTGAAGATGCTATAACAATTTCTGTCTAGTGAATCACCGATTGATTCACTCCCTGTGTGTCCTACTTGTTGAAGCGAAACATATTTGTCTGCTGAAACAAAATCATATGAATAATCACAGAAGAATAAGTAAAGGCTCCTTGAGTGGTGAAATTCATGAATTGTTCATGTATAAAATCAGCCAAGAAATGGTTGTAATTGTACATAAACAATGATGGTTTGCCAAGGCTGAAGGTAGATAAAAAGAAAAAACCTAGAATGGGTTCATTAATGGTTTCATCATTGGGGTATCCTACCAGATAAGAAAGGAGGGAGATATAGTGTTTGGAAGCAATTGGGAAGATGTAGGATGGATATGGAGGATTTCTCCTTGCTAAATCTACATCCTTAGGTAGAAATATTTCGAATATATGAGCTCTCTGTGGGAAAGCTAATGTGCGATAAATATCCATGAGGGTAGCAAGGGAGAAATAGGATAAGGAGTCAAAAAGAGGGATGAGAATCATCTGCTTAATGGTTTCAGGAGATATGGTTATCAGAACATTTCGGTTCTGAGCCACCATTGACCTGGTTATAGGGTCATACTGCTTCTGACACCAGGCAATTAAATCTAGTAATGGGTGAGTTTGAGGGAATGCAAAAAGAGGTATCATGGTCTCCCAAACCCTGATAGGGTCTTTTTTATCTAGGTGTTTCTTTTTTAGCCAGAAGTGTATCTCGTAGAATTCAAATTCACTGTGACAATCAATAATTTTAAAATAGGTATCGATTAGGGGTGTGAGGTCAAGGTTGATTTCTGGAGATGCAAGAATGTCTTCTGCAACAGCTTTGGCAGCTTCAGGAATGATCTTGGCTGCTGGATGAGTGACCTCTGGTGTGAGCTCTGCAACACTGTCAACATTTGAGATTTCTTCTGTCCAACTTTTCTTACCTTTACCTTTCAGAGTGTTTTGTTTCTTTGTTTCAGCCTTAGGTGCCATGATTGACTGTAATAAAGTGGTACAGGGATTCATAGCTTCTGGTTATAGAAACAATGATAGGGTTTCGGTAATATGAAAAATAGTTACAGAAGATAATTCACTGTGAAATAGCAATGGAGGATGAAGGTGAATCAAAGGCGAAAGTAGAATATTGAGCGGGATATTGTGGGAAATTTTATAGACTGTGGTTAAGGTTCAATGGTCATAGTTAACTGTCAAGTGAATTTACTGCATAATGGTATAATTAACGGGTAAATGGAGTGAATTTATTTGCCAACGGGAAGATTAATGAGTATAATGGAGGATTAGGGATAACGGATAGGTGACATAGAAGGATATGAATGATGGATGGATGGACGGCTATGGCACAGACAAACGGTAGTGGAAGTGGAAAACTAGAGGTGGATTTCGGGGGGGGTACCTCCGGCTTCAGCTTTAGGCTGAGGGGGTGCGGTTTACCTGATGCTTCCACATCGTGAAAATTGGCAGCTATTGAAATCGATTAACCCCCCCCCCTCTCGCATTAACAAGAAACAGGCGGAGGGGGTGCAAATTCAATCTCCACCGTAGATCTGAGGGAAGCTCAAGAACTACCGTTGAATTTTCAAGCACTTTAACTTCTTTTGATTTGATCGCTTGTTGTTTACCAACTTTACAATAAAATCAATATGCACGCATATAGATTAATTCAATTAATGAATATACAAAACCCTTTTTCAAAGGTTTAAACATACATGAATTAAACTTTACATTTTGAAATTTTGGCGCATTTAGATAGGCAGCCATTACCATTTTGATCACTAAAGCATTAATATTTTTATTTTATGCTTCCCTAACATTTTTTCTGTTGCCTTCTTTATTTAGAGAAAACTATCCTATCATTTTTCTAACATGGATGTAATAAAATATATTTTTCCTAACATTTTTTAAATTTCTTTTTCATCCATGTTTAACTTAGCATGTTATATTTTTCATTTTTTTAACTACCATGGTAGCTTATCAAAAGTAGATAATGTTACAATAGTCACACAAAATTTGTTGAACATATAACTATTCTAATCATTTTAAATATGCTAAATATTTCTAAGATTAATCTAGTCATTTTAATTTTAAATTCGCTCAATTATCTCATTTTTTTAATATGATAGAGATTTTTAACAACATAAATGACGAAGAATGATTAAATAGAAATTTTGAATACGAAGTGACAATATAACAATGTTGAATGATAGAAAATGTGAATGGTAAGAACGTAGTCAATTGGAAATACTCTTCATTTTGATCAATCTCAAACTATTTTCTTCTATTCTTCTTATTGTCGCACATATTAATTTTGCCAATTTTTCATATTGATCATATAAAAACAGCAGTTTAAATCATTGAACATCCAAATCTTTAGCTGTAGCTATTTTAGTAAACATCGTATCATATATTTTTTTTATCTCCAATATTGATGTTAGCTTTCTAAAAATGCAATCATTGTGACTTATGGAGTGTTAAACTCCAAGTAAGTTTCAAAGGAAATTGCTTTCTATTACCTCGTCTGAATGCAAAGTCAATAATAATGTTAAATGATGAAAAGTGAGAATAATAAGAATGTATTCAATTAAAAATGGTTTACAATTTCAACAGAGAAACATTTTAAGTGGCCATTCTATTTAAGATGAAAATTCAAGTATTTTACTTGAGGTTGAATTACTTTAACAAAAATATTAATGCACGTCATCAATATCTTTTTTTCTAACATCGAAATAATTGTAAAATATTAATCTAATTACCTTCAAACTATTTTACATCATACATCTAGTTACACAAAATCATAAATCAAGAACTACCTTTAAATCAATGCATCTAGTGCAAGAAATTAAATAAGATTAAAATCAAAGATGTACACTGAAATCAAGGCATCTAGTGCAATCAATCTAATATTATTAGAAATCAACATCTACACTAAAATAAATGCATCTATTTCAATTAAAACCAATAATATTAATGTCTTGACAAATACAACTTATTTGATCCTTTGTAAAAGGCTCACTTTCTCTTCCTTTATGGTTAATAATGTTCAATATTATATAATACTAATTAATACTTGTATTTGTCTCTACTTCTCTCTTTCTTCTTACCTCTCTCTCACCCCTCCATCTCTATGTCTATCTCCCCACCTCTCTCTCTCTCTCTCTGTGTGTGTCTGTGTGTGTGTGTGCCCATCTTTATCTCTATATTATTCTCTCTCTCTCTCTCCCCCCTACCATCTATACCTATATCTCCCTCAATCACTCCTTATTATATCTTTATACTAGCCTCCCAAACACATACACTCTCTCTCCCCATATCTATTCATGCCTCCCTCCCCCCCTTTCTCTATTTCTCTATCCTTGTCTCTCTTCACCCTCCATATATATATCTTTCTCCCTCCATATCTATATCTATGTTTCTCTAGCTAACCCCCCAATCATACACACTCTCTCTCCACATCTATCTATATCTCTCTCCTTGCCTCTTCTTTGCTCTTTCTCTCTCTCTTCCACTTTTTTCTCTCACTCTTCATATTCTCTCCCACTTTATCTCTCCTTCTCTCCCTCTTCCCTCTTGCTCTCCTCTCTCACCAACTCTATTTCCATATCTTCTTTGTTATTCTCTTCCTATACCTCCACCTTTCAATCTCTATTTATTTATTCTTCCCTTCCTCTCTCTCCCCCTTCAAACTCATCTCTTTTTCCCTCCATGTCTCATCTCTCTTAAGTCATCTCTCTTCCTTCCCATTTCTTCCTTTCTCTACAACCTCCCTCTATCTCTTCCCTGGCCCATCACTCTCTCTCTCCACCCTCGATATATGTGTCTCCCTCTTTTTCTCTTCTCTTTCTCTCCTTCTCTATCTCTCTCCCCTCTTCTCCACTCTCCCTCACTCTTTCTCCACCTCCCCATTGTATGTCCCTCTCTCTCTCCACCTTTATCTCTCTATGTCTTTGTTCCTCCCTCCCTCTATCTCCCCCTCCAACTACATCTCTCTCCCCTCCTCTCTCTCGCTCTCTCTCTCTCTCTCGCCCTCTCTCTCTCTCCCCCCCCCCCCCCCCTTTATCCATATGATCTAGAATTTTCACTCAATGTAATCAATAATATATGTAAGGTCTAATCTAATAATATTTATAATGGAGATGATTATTAGCATAATATATTTGAATAACAATATCAATATTATTGATTATTATACTAAAAATAATTTATAAATAAATAACATGCCAAAGAAACAATAGTATGTTAAATTTAGATTAGAGACAAACAAATTTAAAATATTAATTAAAACATATGATGCATTACTCCTCTATTGATGCAAATATATAAATTTATTAAATTTCACAATAGGCCAGTTACAACATGTCTTTGGAGATTAGAACCGTCATGGTTGGGGAAAAAAATTGCTCACCAAATCACTTGAGTTAAGATCCTTTAACAAACAAATGTACATGAATAATGTATATAATATATCTTTCTTTCTATTGTATTTACTTTCTTTTTCCAAAATCCCACACTAAATGGATGGGCCTATGACTAGCCACTCACCTTAAAAGATTATTTTTTTATTTTTTTATAACATTTTATATATACTAACATAATCATGTCGCTAAAATATTAGCATAATCATATAAATGATTGGTGAAAATGTGAAGTTGGGTGACAGTTTTTGCCCTTTTTTGAGAAAAAAACTTTCATTTTTTTTTTTCTGTTCTTCAACTTTCTGCAAGCTAAAACAATTTTTCTATTTGGAATTTCATTTTGCGATGAAAATAAAAGTTAGAAATTTTATTAGCTTTCTATTAATTATTTTTTGGAATTTTTTTATACACATTTGATATGCCAACTTAGCATTTCTTTGACTGTGTGTGTTTTAGCAATCAAAGGATTCATAAGAAGTCATGTTAATACGCAATGTTGTATCCTTTGAAACTTTGTGTTCTTGAGAAACAAAATGTGTTACAACAATCTAGACAGAGTTTACTTCGGTTTCGTCATATTTACAAATCCAACGGATGCATATCATAATTAATAGAATTTTTTGGACTTGTTCAATATGAAAAAACTGCATATTTTGAATATGTTTGACGATGCAAGAAATTTCTTAACATATAAGTTATAAACTAAAAATCTAAAAACTACCCATTAGAGACGACAGACCAATGTAATGCACCATAATTTTTTCAATTTTTTTACAATGTATTTTGGAAGATACAGAATTATGATTTCAGTGAATCATAATGACCTTCGGAAATTGTTTGTACCCAATTTATTGCAAAATTAATTAAAATTATTAAATATTTATAAAATTCCATAAAAATTATATTTCCTAAAAGTAGATTCAATTCTGAAAATGCTTGTCTTGGTTCTGACAGTTAATTCATAATGTTTCATGGAGTTTAATCAGTCCAAAGTTTTAGATACGTATTCAGAGCTTGGGTCTGCGTAATTGCTGACGTGTTAGTTCGGCCGAACTCTTAAAAAAAATTCGGCCGAATTGTTTTTTGTGCCGACAACCCGTCAAGTCTAGTGACTTAAAAGTTCAGCTGTAATTTTATCCAATTTTCCGTCGACCGGAAAATACCACAAAACCCCTCCAAAAAAACATTTAGCGGCAATATAAATTACAACAAAAACATTCATTATTTTTGCATATTTTTGCACCTTTGATCTGATTTTACAAAGGTCTTGGTCTGATTTTGCAAAGAATTTTTTTTGGTTTAAGGACTTTTATTCGAGGTACATTCAAAGAACATTTTTGCAAAGGATTGTTTTGGGTTTAAGGACTTTTCTTGGAGGTACATTCAAAGGGATTTCTTGGAGGTATGTGATACATTTTTTGAATGTTTTTTGAGCTTCATTTTGTTTGAAAGTATGGATTTGGGCTTAATTTTCATTTTTTTTAAAGGTATGGATCTAGGCTTAATTTCGAAAGGTCATTTTTTGGACATTTTTTGGAAGTATTTTTTAAAGTGATATTTTTTGAAGTATTTTTTAAAGTTGTTTTTTTTAAGAATTTGGAATTAATTTTCAATGGAAATTTTTTGGAGGCATTTTTTAAAGTGCCATTTTTTTAGAGTACGTGGTTTGGGTTGAAGTAAATCTCTTATAATGATTTTTTAAAATGAGTTTTTGTCAAACTTTTTATATGAAATTTTTTTGTAGGACTTGGAAGGAAATATTTTGAGCTTCGTTTCATTTTTATAAGACATTTTTTTCTCATATTTTTTAAAGTAAGAGTTTTGGATTGGAGTATGTATTTTTGGAAAAAAAATTAAAATGAGTTTTTTTTTTTAAATTAAATATTTTGTGATGTTTTTTTTAATTGAGTTTTTGTCTAAATTTTTGAAGGAAATTTTTTGAACTTCATACTCTATTATCATGGGAAATCAAAGGAATTGTACAAGAAAATATGATCGAAAAAAAGACGCTGAGGAACATAGATAAGAGATGAGACAATCTCGCAAAAGAAATATAGAAGAACTCTCAAGTATTGAAGGGTAAAATCAACCTCAAATAGAAGTTGAAGCAGGTATGTAAATGTAAATATTATGATTTTGATATATTTAAAATTTTCCTAGTGTAAAATGTGAAGCTCAATTTTTATTTGATGAACTAATTTGAAAAATATTTTGCAATGTAAACAGAGAGAGATATTCCTCAAAACATTGATTATGAGATACCAAATTTTGAAAGAGAAAGTGAAAGAGACATTGAACCAATGATTGAAGATGGTGAAAATGTTGAAAGAAATTCAAGTGAAGAAATTGAATCACAAGGTATATGTGTGTGTGTGTGTGTGTGTGTGTTGAACACATGCACGTATTATTAAAAATATACATATATTTATTAATTTAGTTATTTATTGAATATGTAAACTTATTACGTATAATTCATTCGAATATGTACAAATGAAATCAATGTCAATGATGAGATGTTAGAAAATGTTGACACTCACACATATGGAGATAAAAGAGCTTACAATTATATACGATATCGTGTTAACGGCATTTTTGATACGTACTTCATAAAGGAAAATGTGCCAGTTCAAGCCCAAATGTTGAAAGGTCTCCTATCATTAAGGAAATTAAAATAATCTATGACTTTATTAGGTATTCGAAAATCAACCAAAGATAAAAAAAAATTAAGGAAAATGTGATATAAAATATAAACAGTGCTATAAATTCAATTAGAAGATCTAGACAGAAAAATGTGTCAGCTATACATAGAGAAATACATATGGCAGTGGTTTCATCAAGTGCTAAAGAGAATTTCTTGGTAAAACCTATGGTACAAGCATTAGGAACCTTGTGAAAAAATTTTCACAAACATCGGAAATTTCAGTTGCAAATAGATGTAAATGATGAACTCGCTTGTTGGAGAGCTATTTTTAGGCAACCATACAAATATAGACTTCGAGAAAATGTTAAAAAAATAATATATGAATATTGGAAGAACAATTCTCATGTTTCGCCAACTGCAAGGCATGTGATTCAAAGAAGAATAACACGAAATCAGTATGAACAACATGAAAAACATTTCTTGGAAACCACTCATATAGATTTGTTCAACAAGTTCAAAGAAGAGAATCCTGAAATTCATGTTTCAATTAGTACTTTTGTTCAACAAAAACCATGGTATGTAAAACCTATCACCGTACGCGATACTTCTTGTTGCCATTATCATGTGCAATTTGAGTTATATTATGACACATTCCTTAATTTTGGTAGAACATTTTGGAAGGATTCACCTCCTCCTTCCACTATCCATGATTTCATATCTCAAATTCTATGTGAAAGACAAAGCAATGAACTATTTTACAAAATGAAATCTGTTGGTGGTAAAAAATGCGATGATTGTGGAAATTTTGACTAAAATTAAAAAAAAATATCATACTAACATAAATTATCAATCATTTTCCAACATGAAAGTGAAATAGAAGAGATATGAATATATCCATACATCGATTCAAGGTGAAAATAGTGTTAAAAGAATTGAATTACGAGAAGAAGAAATTTTTGTGATAGAATTTTTTAGAAAGTTTGAGGCAGAAATTTATAAATACACCAAGCATTCCCATAGAGCTCGATGGCAAGACTTGCAATTCAAAAAATCCCGTGAATTTTTTCCACCAGGGACCATTTTGTCAGTAATTGATTTTGCAGAAAACTACACATTTGTTCCACAAAATAAATTCAGAGTGAATACTATCATTCTGTCCAAGTCTCCATGCTCGTCCATATTCTATATAGACATTCTGAACAAAGTGTCAATCATATAGAAAGCACCAGTGAAAATCGACATATTATTAAAGAATATCACTTTTATATCAGTGACGATCGTACACATGATACATATGTTGTACAACATTGTTTTGGAAAAATTTATGATTCCTTGAAAAATTGTGGAATAACATTCAATGAAAATTGGATATGGTCAGATGGATGCATAGGTCAATTCAAATCTGCACGATCATTCTTTTGTTTGTGTTGTATTCATAAGAAAACCTACATTAAACATTGTTGGAATTTCTTTGAGACTGACCATGGAAAAGGAGAACATGACAGTTCAAGGACATGCATAAAACGAGTACTTCGAAGATATCAAATGAACCCCTCTGCAAGCTGACTTTTTTACGCTAAAGAAGTTGTTCAATGGTGCATCACTGATCTAAGCCATGAGACAAATCGATCAAGGGAAGTGAGAAGGTACATTCAATTTAATTTTTATTGGATATCTAATTTTAAACAGTGTACATTTATCACAATGATTATCTTTGATTGTATTTTGATATCATATTTACATCCTTCTTTGAATTTTCCATATAAAGGTTTTTTTTGCATATTGGGATTGAAGACGTAGATAGATCAATTGGAAATGACATTGAAGCAATAAAAGGAACTCGAAAATTGCATTCAATTAAAACAAAGTCGTCCAGAAATATGTTTGCATTGGATAAAAGAAAATATTCTTGTTTTTCTCATGTTTGCCTAGACAACATAGAATCCAATGACGTTTGTGAAAACAAAATGTATGTAAAATATTGGAAACATACAGAGCTAAATACAAATGGAAAATTTTTTGTTGCAATGTTTGAAGAAATGCAATCAGAGGAGACTGCAATATCATCCGATGGGGATTGAGTTTCTGACCTTGTTAGAGAAGGTAACATTTGAATTCTTTCAAATGATAAAGATCTAGAAATAAATTTAAATACATAAGTTTGTTAAGTTTGTTTTATTGTGAAGGAGATGTTTTTGTTGTAATTGCACCTACTGACAATGATGAAAATGTGAAGTATTATTTGATGGGTTGCATTGAATGAAAACTGAAATTATTAGAAAACTATAATGATCACGAATTTCCATATGAAAGAGGATCTATTATACTGAAAGGTTATTTTTTTAGACAATCTAATCAAAGTGGGGATTTTTTTTACTTTGAAGACTATGAACCTGATTTCAAAAGTTTTTAATATAGTCACTTGGTGTACGTAGCACACATAAAGTTGATAGAGGTTAAATCAAAGAAAAAAATGAAAATTAAGGAATGGAAAATGTCAAAATCCGATCATGAACAGATCATTGAAGATGGAATTCCATTAGAATTTTTTTGATTGAACTGCCCAACAATTTATTCTCTTTGGATTATGTTTTAGAACTTTCAGAACTCAACTAAAAATTGAGCTGCCTTGTTATGTTATCTGTGCAAGTCTTTGCACATGTACAAAATGTTTTGGTACATGCACACTCTAGTATCAACTGAAAGTAGATTTTCTATACATGCATTGATAAAAAATGTTGCATATATATGTGTGTGTGTGTGTGTGTGTGTGTGTGTGTGTGTTCTAGAATGCAATTAATTGTTCAAGTAGTTTTACTATGTGTATTGATGAAAAATGTTTCATGTACTGAATATATATGTTATAGAATGCAATTAACTGAAAGTATTTTTTCTATGTGCATTGATGAAAAATTTTGCACGCACTCGATATATACACGAACTGAATGTGCCTAGTTTTTCTTGTGGCTTTTCTGATAAAAAGTATCCACAATGTAAATAAATCATCCACAATATACTTTTGTACAAAGATTCCTTTCAAACAAGAGACTCAGAGCACTTCTCCAACTTTTGGTGGGATTTGACCCACATCTTCATTCCTGATTGAAAATCTAGTACAAAATTTGTCTGTCCAATGGTTGGATATGTTCTAGGCAATTAACTAAAAACATATCTTTTCTATATGTATGCATTCATGAAAAATGTTCCACGTATTGGATATATATATGTTCTAGAATGGAAATTGATTGTTAAAGTAGTTTTCCCATGTGCATTGATGAAAAATGTTTCACGTACTAAATATATATGTTCTAGAATGCAATTAACTGAAAGTAGCTAAATTTTATCTAGGCATTAATTTTTAACTTAGCCTAATTCTATTGACATTGATATGAAACATTTCAAGAAGTACAGGATATATATGTTCTAGAAATCAATTAACTATTCAAATAGATTTTCTATGTGCATTGATTAAAAATGTTGCATGTACTGGATATATAAATTATAGAATGGAATTAACTGAATGTAGAGTTTCTGTACATGTGCATTTTTAGATTGCATTTTTTAAATTTTATGATTGTTTTCAATGCATCTAAGAAGACCTAGAATCTTATGATTGTTTTAGATATATATATATATATATAGACACATCAATATATATATTGTACTTCAATACTTTTAACATATATATTCAAACATGTGTAAAATCATTTCTACATGTATGTATGTATATTCATGTGAATTTTTATTGTTTGGAAAAAAACAACTTGAATTTTAAAAACGAAACATAATATCCTAATCACATGCCAAATGTAGTTCAACCATCCAAAACTTAGTTTTAAAACTTTTTGATCATATCACAACATTACTTCACATTCCATGCCAATTGTAGTTCAACTATCCAATAAAAACATTTAACATTATATCACATGCCAAATGTAGATCAACCATCCAAAACTTAAGTTTTAATTTAACAAAAAATTATAGATCGTGCAACATTACTTCACATGCCAAATGTACTTCAACCATTGAAAACTTGAGTTTTAAAAACTTTTTGATTATATATCACAACATTACTTCACATGCCATGCCAATTGTAGTTCAATAATCCAATAAAAGCATTTAACATTATATCACATGCCAAATGTAGATCAACCATCCAAAACTTGAGTTTTAATTTAAAACAAAAAATTACAGATCTCACAACATTACTTCACATGCCAAATCTACTTCAACCATCCAAAACTTAAGTTTTAAAAACAAAACAAATTATAACACAACATTAATTCACATGCCAAATGTAGTTCAAAAGCAAAACATTAATATAGATCACAACATTACTTCACATGCCAAATGTAGTTCAACCATCCAAAACTTAAGTTTTAAAAACCAAACAAATTATAACACAACATTACTTCACATGCCAAATGTAGTTCAACCATCCAAAACTTAATTTAGTTTTAAAAACATTATATATCACATTCACACATGTATCAAATGTAGTTCATATAATTTATATGTCCAAAATTTGTAGATCTCACAAGTATCAAGTATCAAGTTATATATGACCGCATCTAGATAATATATAAAAAAGTAAATTTAAGACTAGAAATCTCAATCAAATCTAGAAATCATCCATCAAATAAAGATGGATGTAGTGTCTTTTCGAGAAAAGTCTCAATCCGCGAGCTATCCTGCGAAACATGGGGAACCTATACACAATGCACGTACAAACATTAAAATTTTATGTTTTAAAATTGAGTGAGAATATATAGAACTTCATGTAAAAAAAAATATATATAAAAAAAATAATGCAATACCTCATGAGGTTCCCTCTCCATTTGTAGCTCTCCTGCTACAACTTCCCCCATGGGAACATCTCCAACAGTAAAATGTACAACATACATGTACAGTTATATATATATATATATATATATATATATATATATATATATATATATTAAAAATTTTCAAATGAAAATGCATGTATATATAAACTTATTTTCAATAATATTAAAAAAAAGTGAGACAACTTGTTCAAATGGTTGAAATGGTGTGGATGTTCCTATCTCCATTGCTAGAGTTCGTGGATTAAAGAAATCTTCTATAGAAACCTAAAATTCAAAAAATTTAAAAGTATAAAATAACTCAAGATCAAGATCTCAATTTATAATAAAACTTTTAAACTTCAATTTATAAATTATAACTTAAAAAAACATATATATTTAAAAGTGAAAAATTGAATACTTCTGTAGGTGGATTTGGGACATCTCCTAAGAGAGGTTGCAAAAGAAAATCTCCAAAAACCTAAAATTCAAAAGATTTAAAATAACTCAAGATATAGATATATCTCATTTTTTAATGGAACTTTTTGAGGTGGAATATATAACTTAAAAACATAAATTTTAAAAGTGAAAAATTGTCCATACTTGTTGTGGATCTGGCACATCTCGTAAGGAAGTAGAAGGTACATCTCCCAAGGAAGAAGATGGTATCACCATCCCAAAAACATCGGACGGAATCAGAATCTGTTAAAACATTTTATTATTATATATGTACATGTACATGTGTTCACAATTATTTATTTTAAAAATATCACTTAAAAAACACTAACATTTGTCAACATATCTTGATGGTGAGACCCATCTTGATTGTTTGAACGAGAGGCTCCGAATGTGATATTAACATTTTCGTCATTTATCAAGCGTGACAACTGCAAATGGTGTTTTAACATATAATGATACGTTTTTGATAGATTAATGTACATAGAAATAAATGTATACATATACATTTGTATTTATTACAAATTGTACATGTACGTGTTAAAACAATTGAACCCTAACCATTAACACATACCGTTCACGTGCCCTCTTCCTCATGAAGAATTAGGTCTTGCCAACCATTGCGACAATTCTTTGCATATATTTTGAGACCTTAAACACTCATGTTTTCAATCTCTTCATTTGTACAATACACAAAATTGGCGTGTGCATTCTCACATGCTCTTTGTCGATTCAGACAAACATCGACTCCACCCAATCCACTGCGACCATTGTCGATGATGGCATCCCTTGCTTCTCGACTAATTTGAGAAGTGGCTTCCATCTCTGACCGCAAAGTTTCGACCCCAAAATGTCGACTAACCAATGGTGGCTTAGGGTGAGGCAACTCAACATTACGCCTAGTGCCCCTATAGTCTCACAATCAACCTTTCCCAGGACCAAAAAATTCAAATGGAAGGTCATTGTAATTGGGTTTCATTTCCAAAAATAATTTTGCATAAAGCAATTTTGCAAAATAAAGAGGAACCTCGTCATTCCATGGGAGTCTTCCATAGGCCGCAAGGTGTCTATCATACAAATAGTGAACTCTATCGGGGTGCTTGAAATATTGCACCTTCAACATCTTTCTTTTTGGCCCTTCTTTGAACTTAAACATTGACTTTGCCATTTATTTTGTAACTCTTTGTTTTACATCCTCCCATTTATTAGGACCCATTACTGTTTCCTTTATTTTTCTCATGACTTCTACAAATGTATCAGTCGTTGGCTCAAGTTTTCGGTATACAACTACTAGTTCGCCTAAAGAGTGTGTAACTATTTCCAAGCTTTGTCGAATCTCAAAAGGTAGAGTCAAAGCCACGAGATCTCTCTGCAATTTTGCATGAAGTTGTTGACAACTTTCTAAGGTGCATTTCTCCATGTTTCTTTCCCAAGGTATATCAGAAATGTCGGCCGGATAAGTCGTGGTGGGTGGACAAACTTCTTCTTGAATGAAGTGTTCTGCCTTGCATCTTTTTCGACCAACATTTGGAGCATTTTTAGCCTCTGCATCAATATATAAAATTTTGTATATTAGAAAAAACACATGTAAACAAATTTGTACAAATTGAATGAAAAAAAAATTCAAATTGATAACAACCTTGAAGTGGTTGGCTAGCATCTTCCCCACCCTGAAACTGTTGAGAACCCCGAGGAACAACCCTACGAGAACCGGCACCACCCGGTAGTTGATGGCCCTCTAAGGGGATTTGAACCACCACCATCCTCTCGAGACAAGAGAGAAGATTCATAAACAAATACGAATTTATAATCATTTGAAAAATACATTCATACATATAAATACACGTACATATTCATTGATTAAATTGCGTGAACCATACCACGACTGGGTGAACCATGGGCATGCTCCATGGATGGAGTAGAGACCCTTCTCTGCTTAGCTCCTAAAAAATAAAAAATGAAACTTATTAACAACTAATTTAACTCACAAAGTTGATAAAAAATCAATTCCATATGTACACACATGTATGGAGATTTAAGATTATATTTAAATACCATGAACATCCCTCAATACCTGATCCCCCCCTCTCGTAGAGATATGAGATTCTGTTGATCTTTGTTGTTCATCCTCCATGATATATATATCTACGGTGGACATTTACAATTATTTTTTTAAATAACTAATTTAAAATAAATTCAAAATAAATTTCAGAAAATTAATGTAATTTAGTGTAAACAAATTATGTAAAACACAACTTTCAAAGCACTAATTGATGTGTGAAACTCAATTTAAGCAAAAAAAATTATAAAAATGATAAGTTCACCAAATTGCGCTTTACATGGTGGGAGCACACTTGGTATAAAATTGAAAAAAACACATTGTCATTAAAAAATAAGTGAAACTCCATTTAAACAAAAATTTGTTGAAGTCCCCGCATTTTAATTTTATAAAAATGTGAAGTTCACCACTTGTTGCAAATGTGAAGTTCACCAAGTTGTGCTTTACATGGTGTGGTGGGAGCACACTTGGTATATAATTGAAAAAATCACATGGTCATTAAAAAAAGACGCATTTATAAGTACACAACACACACATATCTAAGATATGTTACAATGTCCATCAATAAATTTTGAAGGAGTGCATCTCAACAATAAATCATCTTCCAGAGATGAATCTTGAATTTTTGAATAAGAGCGTGTCAAAACTAATTAATCTTTGAGAGATGAATCTTGAATTTTTGAAGAAGAGTGTCTCAAAACCAATTCATCTTTGAGAGATGAATCTTGCATTGACATTTCCCCGTATAATTCTAATTCATCTATTAATCCATCTTTTATAGATGAATGCTGAATTGGCATTGCCCCACGCAATAGATGAGTAGACATATTATTCACATTTGTACAATGCCTTATACTAAAAAATTGAAATTGGTTAACAATATTGTTTGTTATTCCATGCAGTTCTTTTAGCCTCTTCTTCTTAACTTGGTACACGCAATTCATCTAGTTGCACACAAGTTCAAAATTGGTGAAAACTACAATTCCATTTGATCCATACTCCATAGATGTTCCCAAGCCTTCTATCAATCCAATATAATATGCCTCATTGTTTTTTGTTCTTCCCCGTATATTCATTTTCTTTTGGATGACTTTGCTAGTCACAATATTGTAAAGCACATATGTAATCACTGCTTTCCCTAGATTGGGATAGCAAGAAACTTCTATGCATAATTTACACTTTTCGACCATATTTAATGGTTTTCTTATCCGTGAAAAAAACAAATTCAATAAAAATATATGTTAAATTGACATTTATTGCAACTGCATGGGAGAAATGACACATGAACATGAGATAAATGACATGTGCATGGTTTATCTTAAAGCTTGACTTAAAAAGTTTATAGTAGAATTCACATCTAGAATTATTGTGAGGAAGCCTTTAGTTTGTGGGAGAAATAAATTTGCCTTAAAGTTTGCCTAAAATTTTATGAGAGAAGGGAGAAATGACACATGTACAAGGTTTGCCTTAGAGCGGTAGTGGTTTATGGATACGAAAATGAAGAACTTCTATTTAGATTTGTTACAAAGATTGACTGTAGGGGCATTTACTGGATATGTCACCTTTGAGAAAAGATGAGATCTAGAGGCTACCTGGCCCTTTACAGACTCTACCTTTAGAACTTGTAGAAGTTAACACTCAACAAATAGACTAAAATCCTATGGAAGTTCAAAATTCTATGAGACTACAGCCACTTTAGGTTCAATTTTTAGGCCTTAAAGCTTCAGAGAAATGACATTTACATGGTTTGCAAAATTATTTTATGCACTTACAAAAAACATGGTTTAAAGTTATATTCTATGCACTTACAAAAAAAATTATTTAAAGTTAATGGGAGAAAGCTAACATGACATGTACATGCTTTAAAAATTTGCCTAAGAATTTATGGGAGAAATAACACATGCACATAGTTTACCTTAAAGTGGTTGAGGTTTATGGATATTAAAATGAATAACTTCTATTTAGGTCTGTTACAGAGATTGACTGTAGGGGCATTTACTGGATATGTCACCTTTGAGAAAAGATGAGATCATGAGGCTACCTGGCCCTTTACAAACTCTACCTTTAGAACTTGTAGAAGTTAACACTCAATAGACAGACTAAAATCCTATGGAAGTTCAAAATTATATGAGAGTTCAGCCACTTTGGGTTCAATTTTCTCGAAATGTGATACACCTCATTAAAATGGGAGATATATCGAAATGATTCCTATGGTGTAATCAAATAGTTATAGTTTCAAGTAGTTTAAAAATATAGATGCATAGTTTCAATGAGCATAGTTTTGAGATATAAAAGTCCAAAATGGAAGAGTTGTTTGCGAACAAATATTAGTGGATCACTATGGATATATCTGCTTCATTAAAAGGGGATTTTCTAGAATGATGTCCACCAAGTTGGAAAGAAGGGAAAGTATCACAATTATATGTTAATGTGCATGTGTTTTACATTGAATATTTTCATTTTATTAAAAATATATTTGAAACAATTAAACTATATAAGGTTAAAACATATGTTTTGTATCAAATCACTTTTGGTTTCAATGGGAAACTTTTATGGCTAATGTGTTTTTCTCGAAATGTGATACACCCCATTAAAATGGGAGATATATCAAAATGATTCCTATGGTGTAGTAAAATAGTTATAGTTTGAAGTATTTTAAAAATATAAATGCATAAATTCAATGAGCATAGTTTTGAGATATAAACGTCCAAAATGGAAGAGTTTTTGTGACCAAATATCAGTGGATCACTATGGATAAATCTGCTTCATTAAAAGGGATTTTTCTAGAATGATGTCCACTAAGTTGGAAATAAGGGAAAGTATCACAATTATATGTTAATGTGCATGTGTTTTACATCGAATATTTTTCATTTTATTAAAAATCTATTTGAAACAATTAAACTATATAAGGTTAAAACATATGTTTTGTATCAAATCACTTTTGGTTTCAATGGGAAACTTTTATGGCTATTTGATTACACATAGAGTCTAGTAATGATTACAAGAAATACGTAGCTTAATATGAACATATTGTTTTAGTTAATGTGCTTATTGGGCATGATGTATATCGTCCAACTATGGTACCTCTTGTTTCTATATGGAGTTTATTCACACTAGATAAGGTAAGCTTTTAGTTATTGTTATGATATCATTAGACACATGGTAAAATAATAAGATGGTTACTCACTCTATTACTGTGAGCTTTAATTACAGAGAATACGTACGTACTTAGACTCATATTACGAGCTTAAGTTGGACAAGTGTGATATGAATGGTCTTATCAAGTCATGCCTATTGTGAAAGCTGTGCTTGAATCAATAGTGATAAAATGACCTTTACCTTACGAAACATAGACCATAACTAGCTATGAGTACCAAGTGGTGGTGCCCGATATGATAGCTTAGCTTCTTCTAAGATCAGGGGGTTGGAATACGAAGAATTAGTATAGCTTATAACATCATTACTATTCACTATTTTCTCTTTTTTCCTTAATGACAGGAATTATGGTAAGTTGTACAAGTGAGCTAGATCCTTACATTACTCGTACTAAATAAGAGTGTATCTTCGTAATCAATACAAGAACATATCGGATATAACAGAGCTCTTATAAGCATTACTTAACTACTAGAAATCAATACACTAGTGGACCAATGGAAATACTAGTACTATTCATAATCATAACCCATTAGCTGAATTGGAGTTATTCTTATATAAAAGGTTAAGATAGAGAGATACATTAGAATCCTAACAAGTGATAGAGAACCATATGAGTAGTGTAATTGATTACTTATATGACGTGATAAGGTATTTAAGCATAGAGTATTACCAGTATGACACCCTATACTAGTTTCTATGAATACAGTGATTCACATTAAATTGGAGTAAGACAAAGCTGGAATAGTCGTGATGGTTAGAACAAAGCTCAATACAAGGCTCGTAGTCATAACATCTATAACATAAAACATTACTATGGTCATTATAAGCGTTGATTCCCATTTAAATCTTAGTCGATACGATTACATGATCAAAAATTAGTAGAGATAAGCAGTGTTTCTATAATATGGGATGACTGGTTAGATTACAGGTTTCCATAGATTAAGCTTATTCAGTAACTAATACATAACCATCTCTATTACTATTATTACTAAAAGTAAAGTACCAGCGATAGTTAACAGCAGATGATTTTTTTCCCTTTGCTTAGGTTGATCTGTATTCCCCTAATAAATCACATAAAATAAATGTATACAAGGTAAAGTAAGCAGAACAATAGATCAGTAATATAGACCTGTGCATACATATAACTCTAACCAAGCCCTTTGAATGTATAGAAGTAAGACCATAATTAGACTCTATATTACCAGCTTAGGTATGTAACTATTTCCTGAATGTTGCATTAGAATGGGATAATCTTCAAGGAAAATATAAATCTTTGCCATTTTTTTTTGTTTCGGAGGTCTGGAAGGGCAGGAATAGGCTGATTTTTGAAGGGGTGCCATTTCAGATATCTCAGGTTTTTGCTTATATACATGCTTGGTTGGATGATTGCCCTGTCCCATGTGCTTCGGTCATGGACTGTTCCAAGCGAAATAGGCCGCATGAGATCTCACTGCCGGCAATATACTTCGACGGTGCTTGTGTGGAGGGTCTGATGGGATGCGGGGCATGGGTAAAAAATTCTCAGAGGGAGCAGGTGCACGTCCATTGGAATGTTGGTTGGGGCACCAACAATAAAGCTGAACTAATTGCACTATGGGGCGCTCTTCGGATGGCGGTTTATCTTCAGCTACAGGGTGTTCATGTTTATGGTGATTCTCAGATTGTAATTGGATGGACTGCTGGATACATGGACATGATGAGGCCTGATCTACTGGGTTGGCTGCAAAGGGTTAGGGGTCTGTGGGACAGACTCGAAAGGCCACCTATCACTCACATCTACAGGGAAATAAATACAAGGGCTGATGGGCTGTCCAGAAAGGGTCTGGAATCGGATTTTGGGATGATGCACATTCAACTTTTCAGGGATAATCTATCATATTGGCAAACATCCATACCAATTCCATAATGGCATTTTGCATTGATTTTTTGATATGATGGTATACGGTACACAGTGATAGGAATGGTATATGGCACACATGGGACTGTGTAGGCTTTGCGGAGCTTTCTGTTTTGTTTGATTTGTAATTTGGACAGAAGGTACTGTCAAAGGGTTGGTATTGTTTATCGATCTCACCTTCCACTATATACAATGGGTCAGTTTTTGTTTTTTGGAGATCTACAGCCGAGGAAGTAATTATCTCAAGCGAGCCTGGTCTGGTTTTGTCTTCAGCTGATAGGGATTATTATACAAGCATGCCAGATGTTATTCTTCAAACGACCCTGTCAAGATGGATATTGCGTGCCTGTCACAGATATTGCTTGGGTATATATGATGGTGCGGATTTTCTAGCTTTTCTGGTTTGCAGTTATGATAGATCTAAGCCTGTTCCTTTCATGATTCTCTTCGGCGGGCCTGATGAGACAGTTTGTGATATCGCGCCCTATGATCCATCAGATGGGGCTGTGGTTATGCTATGTTTTTTATTTCTGGGTTTGTAGGAACAGCAACAGTACAGTATAGGCCTGATATAATCGTTGCAGGGGAGAGACCAATTCATTCAAGGATTTCTTCATTCTCAATCTCCCTCAACTGCTGATCTTTGCTCTATTATTTTTTTCTATCCTTATTCTGGAGATCCAATATTTTTGTGGTTTTTTAATGTTCATCTATTGGAACTGTCTCCCTCTCATTGTGGAATATTTTAGATGGATGTTATGATCCGATATGGGGAGGCCGACTTTCTCTTTCATGTATTTGAGAGTGGATTTGTCTGGCTAGTATGTTTGGATTCTCGCTATAGCTCTTCATAGCTGAGATTATGTATGCATTATGTACTGTTTATATTATAATATATACAACATTTTTTTCTTCTGAAAACAAAAAAAACAAAAAAACTATTACCAATCCCTTTGTATACAGTAATTAGACCACAATGAATACAATAAATAAATATTGAAAGACGGTCTAATCCCTTTCCTGGTCTTGTCATCTATCTTTATTCTATCTGAAAGCATGTAGAGCCTAGTGTACAAGTGTGTTATAGCTGGTGGATTCCATAAGTATATTCTGGAATCTTCTGTAACCACTTATTATCCCTATCAATATGTAAATTCAATATGTAATTAGAGCACATGAATATGAGAAGTTGATATTATTACATGATAAAAAATTAGTAAATATAGGCAGTGTTTCTATAATATCGGATGACTGGTTAGATTACAGGTTTCCATAGATTAAGCTTATTTAGTAACTAATACGTAAACATTACTATTATTACTAAAAGTAAAGTACCAGTGATAGTTAACAGCAGATGATTTGTTTCCCTTTGCTTAAGCTGATCTGTATTCCCCTAATAAATCACATAAAATAAATGCATACAAGGTAAAGTAAGCATAACAATAGATTAGTAATACAGACCTATGCATATGTATTACTCTAACCAAGCACTTTGAATGTATAAAGTAAGACCATAATTAGATTTTATATTACCAACTTAGGTATGGACACACTGTGATTTGAGTAAGCTTAGATAGGGTATAAGCTAGGAAACAATCCTTACATATAAGCAAGTAAATATAAGCTAAGATAAGGTTATGTCATGTAATTGAATATTGTTAAGCCTCATTACATGTAAATCTTTGTCAAAAAGGTAACTAGCTATTACAGTGTAATGGTTATGAGTACTATGAAGATCGAGCTTACACTACCTAATCTGTGTTCTTTATCCATACTACCCTTCCAGTATGTACAAGATAGAATCTCCCTTATATATAAGTAATCAATCTAAGTTGAATAAGTTGTATGAGCAATTCCCTTATACCTCTTGCTCAGGATCACTAGTTCACATTTTGTTATGTTTATAGTTAATATGTAGAATAAGGGTGTTGACCTTATAAGTGACATGGAAGTTGATTCCATCAACAATGGGTACAGATATGGTACTCTGTATGAATGTATAGAAGTAAGACCATAATTAGACTCGGTATTACCAGCTTATGTATAGCATTGTTTCCATATGTAACTAGTACAAATCCCTTTGTAAACAATAATTAGAGCACAATGAATACAGTAAATAAATATGAATATGGAAAGATGGCCTAATCCCTTTCCCGGTCTTGTGATCTATCTTTATTCTATCTGAAAGCATGCAGAGCCTGGTGTACAATTTTGTTATGGCTAGTGGATTCCCTAAGTATATTCTGGAATCTTCTGTAACCATTTATTAGGCCTATCAGTATGTAAATTCAATGTGTAATTAGAGCACAGTGAATATGAGAAGTCGATGATAAAAAATTAGTAGAGATAAGCAGTGTTTCTATAATATGGGATGACTAGTTAGATTGCAGGTTTCCACATATTAAGATTATTCAGTAACTAATACATAACCATTACTATTATTACTAAAAGTAAAGCACCAATGATAGTTAACAGCAGATGATTTGTTTCCCTTTGCTTAAACTGATCTGTATTCCCCTAATAAATCACATTTACACTAAATGCATGCAATGTAAAGTAAGCAGAAAAATAGATCAGTAATACAGACCTGTGCATATGTATAACTCTAACCAAGCCCTTTGAATGTATATAAGTAAGACCATAATTAGACTCTATATTAGCAGCTTAGGTATAGCAATGTTTCCATATGTAACTAGTACCAATCCCTTTGTATATAGTAATTAGACCACAGTGAATACGATAAATAAATATGGAAAGATGGTCTAATCCCTTTCCCGATCTTGTGATCTATCTTTATTCTATCTGAAAGCATGCAGAGCCTGGTGTAAAAGTGTGTTATAGCTGGTGGATTCCCTAAGTATATTCTAGAATTTTCTGTAACCGCTTATTAGGCCTATCAATATGTAAAGTCGATATGTAATTAGAGCACAATGAATATGAGAAGTCGATACGATTACATGATAAAAAATTAGTAGAGATAAGCAGTGTTTCTATAATATGGGATGACTGGTTAGATTACAAGTTTCCAAATATTAAGCTTATTCAGTAAATAATACCTAACCATTACTATTATTACTAAAACTAAAGTACCAGTGATAGTTAACAGCAGATGATTTGTTTCCCTTTGCTTAAGCTGATCTGTATTCCCCTAATAAATCACATAAACTAAATGCATACAAGGTAAAGTAAGCAGAACAATAGATCAGTAATATAGACCTATGCATATGTATAACTCTAACCAAGCCCTTTGAATGTATAGAAGTAACACCATAATTAGACTCTATATTACCAACTTAGGTATGGACACACTATGATTAGAGTAAGCTTAGATAAGGTATAAGCTAGGAAAAAACCCTTACATATAAGCAAGTAACTACAAGCTAAGATAAGGTTATGTCATGTAATTGAATATGGTTAAGCCTGATTACATGTAAAGCTTTGTCAAAAGGGTAACTAGCTATTATAGTGTAATGGTTATGAGTACTATGAAGATCGAGCTTACACTACCTAATCTGTGTTCTTTATCCATACTACCCTTCCAGTATGTACAAGATAGAATCCCCCTCATATATAAGTAATCAATCTAAGCTGAATAATTTGTAAGAGCAATTCCCTTATACCTCTTGTTCAGGATCACTAGTTCACATTTGGTTATGTTTATAGTTAATATGTAGAATAAGGGTGTTGACCTTATAAGTGACATGGAAGCTCATTCCATCAACAATGGGTACAGATATGGTACTCTGTATGAATGTATAGAAGTAAGACCATAATTAGACTCTATATTACCAGCTTAGGTATAGTATTGTTTCCATATGTAACTAGTACCAATCCCTTTGTATACAATAATTAGAGCACAATGAATACGGTAAATAAATATGAATATGGAAAGAGGGTCTAATCCCTTTACCGGTCTTGTGATCTATCTTTATTCTATCTGAAAGGATGTAGAACCTGGTGTACAAGTGTGTTATGGCTGGTGGATTCACTAAGTATATTCTAGAATCTTCTGTAACCACTTATTGGGCCTATCAATATGTAAAGTCAATATGTAATTAGAGCACAGTGAATATGAGAAGTCGACGATAAAAAATTAGTAGAGATAAGCAGTGTTTCTATAATATGGGATGACTAGTTAGATTACAGGTTTCCACAGATTAAGATTATTCAATAACTAATACATAACCATTAATATTATTACTAAAATTAAAGTACCAATGATATTTAATAGCATATGATTTGTTTCCCTTTCGCTTAAACTGATCTGTATTCCCCTAATAAATCACATTTAAACTAAATGCATACAATGTAAAGTAAGCAAAATAATAGATCAGTAATACAGACCTGTGCATACGTATAACTCTAACCAATAATTAGACTCTATATTACCCACTAGAAGGAAAAATGGTGGATTACTTACCTGGAAATTCTCTTAACGTCGTTGTGACGCAACTCTAGAGCAGCAATAGAGCAAAAATTCAACAAAATGGACCACAGCGCAACAGAGCAGTAGAGCCACAGAAAATGAGAATAGAAACACGTGAAAAAGAGCGCCACAGAAAATGAGAACAGAAGCACGGGAAAAAGAGCGCCACAGAAAATGAGAACAGAGACGCACGAAGAAGATGTCAAACCAGTAATAGTTCGCGGGCAATATATTTATAAATATGAGTTCGTCTGAACTATTTTAAAAGTTCGACCAAACTTTTGTTGCCGGTTTTCCCATCTCCGGCCAAAAATTTGTTCGCCCACGCTGTCAGTTTGCCTTCAATCTAAACGGCAGAACGCATTCGGCTGAACATTCTCAAAAGTTCGGCCAAAATTTCTCAAAATTTCGACCGAACTCTCTAATAGTTTGGCCAAATTTTTGAGAAAGTTCAGCCGAACTATTGCGAAAAAAAGTTTTATGCCCCTGATTCTCACAAAAGTGTAACCGAACTTCACATTTTCACCCTCATGTTTCACACAAAATGGATGAGCCTTTGACTAGCCACTCACCTTAAATGTTTAAGAATTTTTAAATTTTTTATATAATTTTATATATATTAACATAATCATTTGAATAAAATATTACCATAATTACATACATCAAATAATTGACAAAAAGTAGATCTATCAATTTTATACATAAAATTCCAACCAAAAATAAAATCACAATAAAAATTCACCCAAAATCCTACTCAAATCTTAGAAAACTCTTATTCTATATTCAATTTAATTTATTCTTGTTCTATATTTATAATTTAATGTAAAAATCCCCTTTTTCAATTTCAAAATATATACATTAACTTAATTTAACAACTCACTTTCAATATGAAAGTATAAATTAATTTAAAAACTCACTTTATCCACATTAGGAATATCTAATTCTTTTCAAAACTTATTGATGGTAATTCTTATTCTATATTCAATTCAATTTATTCTTATTCTATATTTATAATTTATTTTAAAAATCCACTTTCGCAATTTCAAAATATATACATTAATTTAATTTAACAACTCTCCTTTTTTTTTTAAATGATTAGTACCTGTTTTTCTATTCATTTTCAAAAGGGCAGATTACATTGTATAATTAACTTCGATGGCCTCAATCTGCCTTGTTGGGAAACCAGATTTGTTGGCCATCGGAAGGCATTATAAGCCATCCAGAAACAAAAATATTTCAGTCTATCATACTCAACTTTTATAGTCGCAATGTTTGCGACTTTGACATAGATAGACATGCTGGACACACTACTACTACTGACATAATTCAACAACATAAACATAAACATAAAGCCATATACATAGTATAGGAAGTAGGACAAGAATTATCTCAACCCTCTCAGGAGTCAATTGGCGTTGGGTCTTTGGCGCTAGACCCGTGAATGTTTGTTTGCTTTGGGTTCTTCAGAAATTGTTCAATTCTGTTCAGCTAGGTGTTCTGTCTCTCGAATTGAAATTGAAACAGCTGAAACACCTTCTAAATTTCCTACATTGCAGGATCAAATTGCATGAATTCAGTGGTATACATGATGGCTTTAGCCACCAGCTACTTCATGCACAGTTAATTGCATAGTTTACTGAGATTGGGAAACTCTGCCTCTAGTATTGTTGGAATTCGACAGAATATTTTATTTTTCCAGATTTACTCCCTCTTCTTAAGCTTTCGTGGTGAGTGCTTCTGCCCATTTGGTCATGATATTCCAGAATTGAGGTGGGATTTCCTGAATATATGTTAGGGTTGCTTCTACAATATGATCAGTTTGAGGCTTACACCTCGTACTTCTCAGATCACTGGCTAGAGCCTCTGTGTTCCTTTTCTGACCTTTATTCCAAGTTTTCCTTTGGGATTTCCCTCCACTCTCCTACTTCATTTCTTTTCTCGAGCCATAGTATACTCTCCGCCTAAAGTTGGATGCTCAATGCTTCTGTGCTTCGTTCTAGAGTCTGTCACACAGACAGAGCACAAATTCATAGAAACTAGAAATAACATTTCAGTGTTGCATTTATAGTATAAATAGACTCGACTTGCCACTTTAACTTCCCCGTGAGACTCTATGCCCTGACACCCCAGAACGACCCGATGACTTTACAACAGGCCCTTGCCTACCCTATGACAAGTATGCCACCCTAACCGAGACTCTAGCCTCACCATTTCCTCACAATTCCCATTTGTTGTCGGGTTCTCTCCCTCAGAGGTATGCCCTTCTTCACTTCCCGAGAGAGGCTCACAGTAAACCCACCCAACACCCTAGTGATCGGGTCATTCTGTCAATTTCATGACTTCCATTCTCTTCCTCGAGTTGCTGATGTTCGGCTTGGGTTTGCACAGGTCTACCCATTCATCTGAAATTCTACGTGGGCCCCCATCCCCCATTTTACACAACATGATCCCAAATCCCAGGTAAATCAACCTACCCCTATCTAACCTTCCCCTTTTGGTCCCAGCCGACTCCCAACCATACGACCACACATTGTTGTGCACACCAGACTTCTTACTAACCACAATCATTACAAATATAGAATGAGCTATTTGCAGAGGAATTGGATAAGAAAATATATAGTCACATACCCTTCTTCTCCAGAATGTTTTTGCATGTTTCCTGTGCCAATTTTTTATCTCCTCGCCATTGTCACACAGTGCCTCACTATGTCCATCAAAATTCATGGAATAACTCAAACCAGGGGCATATAATCCCTGCAATTCCTCCTACATATATTACTTCTATCTCTCACGTGTCGCCAACCTCGAATGAAGTTCCGCTCCCCTCGCACGCAGCCACCTTCATTCCTTGTACCATACCACTTTCCTCTATCTAGGTTGGCCTTCCCACCGTCCTTTCCTACCTTAACTCTCATATTCATTCCACCATGAGATTCAGGTTTTCCTACCACTCCGATCGAGGGAATTTAACAATTCCCTTTCAATATAAAAGTACAAATTAATTTAAAAAGTCACTTTTTCCACATTAGGAATGTCTAATACTTTTCAAAACTTATTGATACCATCAATGCTAATTGATACATAAATAATAATGTTTTTCAATATATATATACTAATATTTTTCAATAAAATATAATATTGAAAAAATAATGAATATTTGAAAAAATAATGAATATGATAGGAAAATGCACGTTTTATTTTAATATGGAAAAAATTTTGTTTGTTTGATTATGTAACAAAGAATAAAAAGTAAACAAGAATAAATAAAAATTTTCTTTGATTATGTAAAGGAGAATTAAATATATATATATATATATAGTTATAATAATATTTGAAATATTTTCACTCCATCATTAAATTGAATTAAATAAATACTTATAATTAATATTTTTTTAATTTAAATGTGTAAATATTTTCACTCCATCTAATTGAATAAAATCAAATCAAATTTAATAAAATTAATTATTTATTAAGTTGACCTAAATTCTTTTAAATTTTTTAAAATTCCTGTGGCCCACTTCATATTTTCTTAATACCTAGGTGGCTCACTTTATATTGGATACTGCAACTCTTTTTATTTCGGTTAAGATAAATCTAGATAAATCTTTTTCGGAGAGAATGTGGCCCACTTCATATTTTCTTAATACATAGGTGGCTCACTTTACATTGGATACTGCAGCTCTTTTTATTTCGGTTAAGATAAATTTAGATAATTTTTTTTTTGATTTATCACATCATTAGAATTTAGTTGACCTTTCGAACCATCTAATGTGGTTCATCCTTAGGAAAAGGTGAAGAAGGAACTGATGTCATTGAATAAATATTAAGGATGCACTGATTTCATTGAATAAATAGTAAGGATGAGTCATTGCGCAGTGATAATGTCGTTGAATAAATATTAAGGATGCACCGATCTCATTGAATAAATAGTAAGGATGTGTCATTGAGTGGAAATAGTAAGGATGCGTCATTGAGCAGTGATAGCTGAAAAATAGCTATTAAAAACTAGTTGTTATTTGACTTGGTTAGTTAGTAAGTTATAATATTAAAAAATTTTAAGCTTTTAAGAAGTATAGTTTAAAATTTTATAATTTAATAAAAAAATATTGAATTATAGTTAATATAATAAAGAAGAGGGGTACATAATAATAGAGGGCATAATCATTAAAAAAAAATTGTGATTTTAAGAAATATTAATAAAAAGCCTAAAAATTAATAAAAAGACAGATAATATAATAAATATCTCTGCTTCGTTCAAACCTCTATGTACTATCAAGAATTCTCTAGGATTTGTGAAGGATCCTATAGACCCAAAGGACTTGAAAGGGGTTTATATGGTTCCTTGTTCCTGTGGTACTCCATATATTGGAGAAACTGGTCAATCTATTAGAAAAAGAATCCTTGGTTACTTGTTCCTGTAGTACTCCATATATTGGAAAAACTGGTCAATCTATTAGACAAAGAATCCTTGATCATGCTGGTCTACTCTTGCTGAGCATGCTAAAAAATTGGATCACCATGTATGCATTGTAGACTCCAAATTCATTGCTAAGGTGGATCATTTCCATTATAGGACGCTGAGGGAGGCTATTCAAATTAAGAGGCATCCTAAAAATCTCAACAGAGGTGATGGGTGGAAATTACATAAGAGTTGGAGGTGATTTCTCCCCCTTGAGTTGGTCCCTTTGGTTTTTAGAAATTTTCCTCTTATATTTTTACCTTAGTTCTCTTTCTCTTTGGTTACTTAAAAACTTTTAATATTATAATTTACTAGTTAACCGAGTCAATATTATAACTTACTATCTAACCAAGTCAAATAACGGCTATTTTTCAACTATCACCACGCAATGATTCATCCTTACTATTTATTCAATAAGATCGGTTCCCTTATTCACCTCACTCATCCTTACTATTTATTCAATAAGATCAGATCCCTTATTCACCTGACTCATCCTTACTATTTATTCAATAAAATCGGTTCCTTATTCACTTTCTCCTAAGGATGAACCACATTAGATGGTTTGAAATGTCTACCAAATTCTAATGATGTGATTAATCCAAAAGACAGTTATCTACATTATGGATCACAAAAAGATAAATCTAAACATAAATCTTCTTTCTATTAAGATTAAGATAAAAAAAAACTAGTTAACGTCGACCAAATCCTAATAATATGATTAATACAAAAAACATTTATTTATATTATAGATCACAAAAATCTTAGATCATAAATCTAAACATAAAACTTCTTTATGTTAAAATTAAAATAAATAAAACTGATTAATATTTATGTGGCCGAGTTAGGTACAGATCCAGTTGAATGATAAGGTAGGCAAGTTGGGACAGCAGGTGCAACTCCTTCATAGGAGGCCACAAGTGTTTGGGCCAGCTATTAATGCTTCGGAAGCAGATTTAGTTGGTTAACTCCTTTCTTGTTTACTTAATTTTGGGTTTTGTTAGCTATCTTTTTGGTCTTCGATGTAATTACTTTGGACATACTACAACCCTTAAAGCTGTTAGACATAGGCTTAGACAATTTTTTTTTTGGTATGCTTACAACTCGTTGTGGTGGTCAACAAACCTGGTTTCCTTCGGGCAGGTTGAGGTCACTACATTAGTTCTTTATTGTATGACTCTCTGCCCTTTATATCTTTAGTAAATGAAAGGTCCTACGAAGCTTACAAAAAAAAATATTTACGTGGCCGAGTAAGTGGCCCAATTTATATTAAGTGCCCACTTCATATTGGATAAGACAACTCCTTTTTTTCGGTCAATACTCACTTACGTGGCCCATTCAATACCTAGGTGGCCCACTTCATATTGCATACTTTTTTTCTATTTTTAATATTTATGTGTTCAACGTACATTTTTTTTTTCTAAATTAGTTTAATCAATTAAGAAAGGAAAAATATTTTATAATCTGGCCACAGCCTTGTCTTTGCCCATGAGAGTGGTATATTCAGCAATTAACACACAAAACAGACTGCCCATTATGGGAAACTAGTCCAAACCAGAGAAAGTGCTACCAAACTGCCCGCATAGGGGCGTCGATAAAGCTGTCCACTATAAAGTGCTAAAAAAGTAGACTGTAAAACTAACACTGCTAGAGTTTAAAACTGGATAAACAAAAACAATCCCAACCCAGTGGGAATCATGATACAAAAGACAAACACTGATGGAATGACTAAGCATCATGTTGAGGAGAGGTTTCCTCCAAGATAAAGCACCTGTACACCTCCATATCATCTTCTTCCTTTTGCTTGTCTGCATCTAGGTCTTCACATTGCTTGGAGTGCCCACCTTCGACCTTCTCCTTGCCCACAAGCACTTTGCCTTTGTCCTTGGTCGACTGCTGCTGCCGCTTGTTCAATTCCTGAGCTAAAACAGAAGAAGCTCCTGTCTGAAGCTCTCGGGGATCAACTTGCTGGGGTTCTTCCTTGAAGACCACCGATATCGAAGCAATGATACGGGTTCTGTTCAGAGAACAATTAAAGAAGAATTGGGCAGTTTGGGGAGCGTTGGAGGACAGATTGACAGGGGAGCGCTGAACAGGTTTGACATGGTGAAGTCTGCCTCGCCCACTACGAGTATTTGGATATCTGCCAAAAGAGTAATCCGAGGAGGGCGAAGAGGTGTCCGAATTGGAGGTGGAAGGTGTGCGATGGGAGCGGCCCCTTGAACTACCTCTGCGACATCTCATTCAATACCTCAGACGCGGCATGGCGGAGGGCAAAGACGAAGGCGACGAGGGAGGCAGAATGACAGAGTTGGACGGGGAAAAGAGAAAATCCAGAGTGACAACAGATCTATTGCAAAGGCCAACGTAGGAGAGGCGGAGCCTTTCCCCAAGCTCAAGACAACAACTGAGATGGCTACATTTGCCAGTGGCAGTGCGAAAGTAGGGATGCATTGCCAAGGGCGAGCAAATTCGCTACAGCGGAGGAGGAGGAATGTTTGTGCCCGACGATCTGCTTCCATCTTTAATCTCTGAGTTTCTCTGTCTCGAGACTCACCCTTCTTTAAAGTCTCAATAATGTGATCAGCCGCAATGTTGAGAGAATTCTTTACGGAGGATCGAACGAGCGGATTAGAATGATCTCGATCTCGGCTCTGCATTAATATTGTTTGGTTATGCGCGCTGGCGGTGAATGCCTGTGTGATGGATGGTCTAGCTATTACTAAGAGCGAAGTCCTAGGTGGCCAAGCGGCTCCCCCACTTGCCATACCCAAGTCCCATCAACCCCTTATCAAAGGCTTGCACCCGCATCCGAGACGTGTTCAACGTATATTTGGTTACCACAGTATTTTTAATACTTACATGCTCACCATATATTTCGATACAACAGTTTAGGTGGCCCATTCAATACCTAGGTGGCCCACTTCATATTGCATACCTTTTTTTTCAATTTTTAATATTTACGTGTTCAACGCATATTTGGTTACCACAGTATTTTTAATATTTACATGCTCACCATATATTTCGATACAACAGTCTAAGCGGCCCATTCAATAGGTGGCCCACTTCATATTGCATACCACAGCTATTTTTTTTTCTATTTTTAATAGTTACTTGTTCAACGTATATTTTGTTACCACAGTATTTTTAATACTTACGTGTTCACTATATATTTCGATACAACAATTTAGTGCTGCTCTGGTTTTTTTATTTTTTTTTGGGATATCACAGTTATTCCCTCCGCATATTGGATACGGTAGTTTTTTCTCAATTTAGTGCCGCTCCTGTACTTTTTTTCACATTAAGTTAAGTTTTTTATTTTTATTTATTTATTATTATTTTTTTCCATCAAGTTTTTTCTCAATTTATCCCTACTCTTGTATTTTTTTTTTTATCTTTAATTTATTTATTTATTTATTTTAACTCTAGTGCTTTCTCAATTTATTCTTTCTTTTTAATTTTTCTCAATTTTTTTTTCTCAAATTTTTATTTTTTTCACATCAAATTTTTACTCAATTTAATGCTGCTCTTGTATTTTTTTAATTTTCACATCAATTTTTTGTTTTCTCAATTTGTTTTTTCTTTTTTTTCATATTCATATCAAATTTTTTCTTTTTTTCTTTTTCTTTTTTTTCTCAATTTTTTTCTAATTTTTTTTTCTCAAATTTTTTTTTTTCACATCAATTTTTTTTCCAATTTAGTGCAGCTCATGTATTTTTTTATTTTTTATTTTCACATCACTATTTATTTATTTGTTTATTTCACATCACTATTTTTTTATTTTTTTTCCAGATCACCAAGGATACACACTATACACAATTAACAGTGTTTTACATTTTTTTTTTCTGAATTTAGTGCTGCTTTTGTTTATTTTTTTATTTTTAAATTCTAAATCAACAATTTTTTATGTTTATTTTTTATTTTATTTTTTATTTTAAATCAACGATTTTTTTATTTTCACATAACAAGGATACACAGTTTTCAGTTTTTTGGGGTGGATACACAGTTTTTTTGTTTTTTTTCTTTATTTAGTGGTGCTCTTTTATTTTATTTTATTTTATTTTTTCTTACATCGACAAGGATACACAGTTCTTTTATGTTTTTTTTAAATATCAACAAGGATAGACGGTTATTCATTTTTATTTTATTTTTTCTTACATCGACAAGGATACACAGTTCTTTTATTTTTTTTTAAATATCAACAAGGATAGACGGTTATTCATCAAGGATACGCAGTTACTCATGAACAAGGATACACGGTTATTCAGTTCAACTTCAACTTCATAAAGAAGACTCCAGTTGACATCACTTCATTTTTATTTATTTTCAGTTCAACTACAATTTCATAAAGGAGACTACAGTTGACATCACTTCATTTTTCTTTATTACATCTTTTTTATTTATTTTTTTCACATCAACTTATTACTTTTTTTTTTATTTTTTTCACATCAACAAGGATACACAGTTGATACACAGTTATTCAGTTCAACTTCAACTTCATAAACGAGACTACACTTGAGATTACTTCATAAAGGAGGAGATGCACAATTATTCAGTTTAACTTCAAGTTCTCCACAGTTGAGATTACTTCATAAAGGAGGGGATACACTTGAGATTACTTCATAAAGGAGGAGATGCACAATTATTCAGTTCAACTTCAAGTTCTCCACAGTTGAGATTACTTCATAAAGGAGGGGATACACAGTTATTCAGTTCAGATTACTTCACAGTTGAGATTACTTCATAAAGAAGGAGATACACAGTTATTCAGTTCAGATTACTTCATAAAGGAGGAGATACACATTTTTTCAGTTCAACTTCAAGTTCATAAAGGAGACCACAGTTGAGATTACTTCATAAAGGAGGAGACCAAAGTTATTCAGGTCAACTTCATAAATGAGACCAAAGTTGAGATCACTTCATAAAAGAGGAGATCTCATATTAAGTTTTTTCTTTTTTTTTCAGTTATTCAGTTCAACTTCAACTTCATAAATGAGACCACAGTTGAGATCACTTCATGAAAGAGGAGACCACACAGTTAGTCAGTTCAACTTCAACTTCATTAACACACAGTTATTCAGTTCAACTTCAACTTCATTAAAGAGACCATTGTTGAGATCACTTCATAAAAGAGGAAACCGCAGATTAATAATTTTTTTTTTTAATGTCAGTTGAGATCACTTCATAAAAGAGGAAACCCCAGATTAATATTTTTTTTTATGTCAGTTGAGATCACTTCATAAAAGAGGAAACCACAAATTAAGATTTTTTTCTTTGACATCAAAAAGGATGCAGAGTTATTTAGTTCAACTTGAACTTGAACTGAATAAAAGAGACCAGAGTTGAGATTACTTCATAAAAAAGGAGACCACAAATTAAGTTCAACTTCAATAATAAACTACCACAAATTAAGTTCTAACTTCAATAATAAACTTCATAAAGGAGAGCAGATTAAGTTCAACTTCAATAATAAACTTCATAAGGGAGATCACAGTTGAGACCATAGTTTTCCCCTTTAAGTTCAAGTTCAACTTCATAAATAAAATTCAAGTTCAATTTCAACTTCATAAAAGAGACGAAAGTTGAGAGCACAATTTTCAATCTTTCCCTTCTTTTTAAATTCAACTTCATAAAGAAGAAGAGGAGTCCGTTTTAAGTTCAAGTTCAACCTCATAAATAAAGTTCAAGTTCAATTTCAACTTCATAAAGGAGACCAAAGTTGAGAGCACAATTTTCAATCTTTCCCTTCTTTTTAAGTTCAACTTCATAAAGAAGAAGAGGAGTCCGTTTTCCCCTTTTTTTTCAAGTTCAACTTCAACTTCATAGCAGAGTCGAGTTCAACTTCAACTTCATAGCACAGTTTTCAACTTCATAGCACAGTTTTCGACTTTTTAATTTTCAATCTTTCCCTTTTTGAAGTTCAACTTCATAAAGCAGAAGAGGAGTCCGTTTTCCCCTTTTTTTTCAAGTTCAACTTCAGCTTCAGAGCACAGTTTTCAACTTTTTCCTCTTATGAAGTTCAACTTCAACTTCATAGCACAGTTTTCGACCTTTTGCTTTTTTCAAGTTCAACTTCAACTTCATATAAGGAGAAGAGGAGTCCGTTAGCTAGGAAGGAATTAAAAATAAGCTGATGTAGAACTTTTTTTCAGTTCAACGTCAACTTCATATAAGGAGAAGAGGAGTCCGTTGGCTAGGAAGATAAGCACGAGTAATTAAAAATAAGCTAATGTAGAACTTTGCATCATGCGAACTTTGTATTATGCGAGGGCGACGGTGTGGAAGGAAAATATTCAATTTGCAAGCAAGAATCGATTCACCATCATTAACATGTTTCTGATGAGTGCATGCCTGTCATACGTGTTGGCACCTAGAGTGATTCATCTGGCACTACCGGTGACTTGTGTTAGTGTTAAAATACAGTTTAAAATCACAAAGTTATTTTGTGATTCAAAAAAAGAGTGAATAAAATAGACTCCATTTTAAAAATGACCACAGCCTCTCAAAATTCTTAATCATACGTAAATTAAGACAAAACAAAATATCACAATTCCAAAACATGAGCGTCATGGGCCGCAGAATCAAACAATGATAAGTTATTACCTTCATTTATCGAGACAAAAGTAAATTTGGCCGAAATACTAACAGCGCGACATGAAATAAGGGAGCCAGTATTTGAAGATTCTTGCAAATTTGTTCAAGGGTTTCTTACAAATTGCCAAAATTTGCAGGGGCTTGAAAGGTTTCAATTCATTGATCTAGACAGACAGAAGCTCCAGGTTTGAGATTGTTCACATAACAACGAATCTGTAAACTTCATTTTTGGTATTAAAATATTGGGGGTCTTATTATTAAAATATTGGGCAAGCATAGTGATGGAGGTATTGGAGCCCAAGCTTGGTTGAATATCATTCATTACTCACCATAACCGATCCAATTTCTTCTTCAAAATCGCTCTCATCAACCATTTTCAGGCTTCAGTACTGAATTTGTTGAGCTTACTCTGAAGCCTAGATTCCTTCAACTAATTCAGCGTTTCATTTACCCAGTATTTTCCTACTATAGAATTTTTACGCCTTCATATATCATTAGAATCCATCTTCATAAAAGCTAAAACACAATGGAAACTAAAAATTTAAAATTTATACCATAATGCCCAACACAATAGAAATCATAGAATCTATGGGCTATAGTTCAGAGCACTCCAGTGCCCTGAATTTGAAACACATTTTGATACCCAAAAAACAACGGAAGTATATAATATTGAAATAGTAATATGCTCGTTCATTTTAACATTTAGGCTTGTCAAACAAACAGCGCTTTCCAAGCGGGTATCTCCCAATTCAAAAAGCAAACCCTCCAAACGGGTCTCTCTAAATTCAAAAGACAAACCCTCCAAACGGCTGTCTCCGTTAAAATATACTAGCGTTTCGAATCTCCTTGATTTAGCCCGCCAGCAGATATGAACAAAACTAGTTATACAATCACATAAAGTTGGCGTATTAGGGTTTCTGACGATTGATATCTTGCTGCCTCCGAAGTATAACACATGTTTGGTTGTCCAAACTGGAAAAACAAAATCTAAATGTGGTCAGAATACAGCCCTTAAAGGTCTATTGAACTTTTGAATTTCCGTGTGCGGCTTCTCTCAGAGAAACACTGCCGACAGTTATCCTAACCTTCTTTCTTATCTTCAACTTCTGCCTTTTGCCAGAAGCTATTCCGCCATGAGAAGCAGCCATGGACTTAACTGGTCGCCTCCTTTTCTTTCCATCTCCTTTTCCCTGTGCCATGGGAGGAGTTTCTTCTGAATAGTCCAGAGCAAAAGACCCAATTACTTGTTCTATGATTGGGCTTTTCGCCTGCAATACCCACATTATCAGAATACAAGGAAAACCCTACTCTAACAGAATTATTCAAATTGTTTTCAAAATAAGCACCAGATTACCAAACCCTGCAACTACAATAAATGGGTTTAACAGTAAAACCTGAGGGGGCAATATCCATTTTCCTCTGAGCCATTCTTGAGCGGGGCGTAAGTCTGACCGGGGATAAGCCTTGAGAGTGCAACTGTCGGGGAAGTAGACAACCCAAACCTCCTCCTCACTGTTGGAAAGCAGTTTGATAATGACACCACGCCACCAGCAGTCAGTGTCATAAGCTTCCACTGCATCCCCAACTGAGGAAGGGTGAGGCAACTGTCTGAAGGGTGGAATGGGTCTCACATGACTGTGCAGACAGACCTCCTCCTCCACCAGCGGTTTTCCGTCATCTGTCACAAACTTATCATATTGTATTTTACAACGCTGACCATCTGTGGTAACAGCGAGGATAACTCCCTGGAACCAGGCGCCGCCATATCCATCCTCACTGCTGCATACCTCAACTTTCATCCCTTCCCTCAACTCCATTCCACCACCTTTCCTCCTCCTCCGAAACAACCTCAAATCCCTGATAATTCTTTTACCACCACAAATCTTAGTGACAACAAAATATAATATACTTCACCATTCTCAAGGGCACAATTGCATGTTATGCACACCTGTCCCATTTCCTTTGTCTGCCCTCGATCTCTAATAATAGAAAAGCACACTCGACTTACAAATCTCGATGCTGTATCAAAAGGAAAAAATTCCATAAGGTGACATGTAGGAAAAGCTACTTGTAAAAACAACTTCCTTCAAAGCCATGCTTGTTGGATTCAGTGACCAAGTATCTCGAAGTTGATCACATAACTCATTGTGAACTGTTCTAAATTTGGTAATATACTTAACAAACACTCCTAATTATATATTTTGAGTAAAACACTCCTAATTATATATTTTGAGTATTGGTATATCCAAGTTTAGATCTAGTAAAATATTTTATATAATAAATAGTTTTAATAGTATAGTTTAAATTTGGTAGGTTTTTGGTTTTTTGGGATGTATTTTCTAATTTATTTTGTAATAAATTTTGATTTATGAAATTATCAAATGTCAAAAAAAATTATTATTAAATTTTGGTTAAAAAATTAAGTTAGAAATCATCTTTTTAATATTATTTATAAGAAAATTATGACATAATGAGGGATAAGAGATTTTCCAAGATGTAATGGAGAGGGGATTTGAATACTTCCATGGGAAGGTGGATCTCCTACCCCTCTTACTAAAATGTTTCATCTGCGGATGCCATGGCCAGAGATCCATGCTACTCAAGTCGATCTCCCAACTCCATTGTAACTTAACATGGTTAACAACCAGTCATCATGGTGACTTGGCAAACTAAAAGCAAAAATTGATGCCTCCCGAAAGTTGTCCAAAGCCCTTGTTGTGAAGGGAAATCGAATACCATTTTGGAGTACATCCAGTGCATGAGGGTTTGTGCAATGATATGCAAATTCATAGGTCTTTGGCCTTCCAAAAAGGACCTAGTCGCTTGGATCTGTAACAAATGGTAGTCGAAGGCCAATTCGAATTGCAATTGGGTGCCAAGGGTTTCTTTAATGTGTTTTTTTCATCTTTGGAAGACGGTAACTAGGATTTTTGAGAATGGGCCATTTTTTTGTAATAATATCAGGATATCAATCTCATTCTGGACTCCCAAATATAATCTATATCATGAGACATTTATGGCTACCCTAGTCTAGATCTACATATTTTCTCAACTAATAAAATACTAGAAGGAGGAAACCCTTGACGGAATTTGAAACACCATTGGATGATATATGAGGACTTTAGAAATCCCCAAGACACGTTAGTAGATATCCTATGCTAGGATCTGCATTTATATGAACATTTCTCAACCCTTGCAAGAATCGATTAGCATCTCCCTATATGACGAAGATATCATTTAGTCATTGGATTATGAACATATTATGTTTTGTTGCAAGTGATGCCATGAACATGGGAATTTACTAAAAGATTATATGCTAGTAAAAGCTCCCCCTTGAGTAGAGTGACTCCACAACATAGACTCAGTGGCGCTTTTCCAAGAGAACAACAAAAAGAGGAACCAACAAAATAAAAATGTCAACAATAGGGAGCACCTTCTGTCCAACAACAAATTCAGTGATTTGATAGATCCCAAAGCTCCACATGATAATATAGAACCAAATTCAACCTCCATTTCAACCCCTTTTGTTTGGGGCACCTCTAAAGATCTCCTAGGATTGAAGTAGAAGAACCTAAAAGTTCCCAAACCATTGGTTCCCATCGATACAGTAGATCCAAAGGAAAAAAGAGTGGTAATGCAAGACACCTTGCCTCCTCTCGATGAAACATAAGAGATCAATGTAGATATGCGAACCCTTTTTGCAATCCTCAAGGAATGTTAGAAATTGTAGTAATAAAGGCTCAATTTAACTTGTGCCTTAGTCAAACTGAGTAATTCAATTTTCCACATCAACATGATGACTAAGATTGTATTAGCTAGAGTTAGATGGACTTGTCTACTATTTAACTTACTAAATTTGAGTTATAGGCTTAAGTAGAGTTTTGTATGTAGTGATTGCTAAATTTAGCAATCTATTTCAATTGTGTTGAACTCAATTAACTAAGCTCAAGTAATTAGTTGAGTAATTTGAAGGTCTGTTGAGTATTAAATCTATTTTTAACTCAGTGATATCTATGTTAAATTAGTCACTCAACTAAAAATATCACAGACATGCATGGAATTTGAATTTCGTAGCTTCAGTGGAGGAAAAGGCACATTGTAATGATCAATTGTATACTAGTTGAGTGCACATGCTTGAAAGTTAAGTAACTAATCAATTACATGGGATTTGTATGAGGAAATAGGGAATTCCCCTATTATTCAGGAGCACAATTTTCCTGAATTGTGCAAGGAAATAAGAGGAATTTGGAGCCTTGAATTGGCTAAGTGTTGGCCAGAGAAGGAGAGTCAATAGGAAAACATGTTTACAGTGCATGGCATGCTTTAGAATTGATTCAAGAAATTGTAATAGTTTCTCATTCTCATCGCATTAATGAAAAGTAGTAGAGGGGGTTTTCCTAGTTGGCTTCCCCTGTAAAATCATTGCGTTCTTATGGTTTCGATGGTTGCATGTCATTGCATGTGTTTCTATCATGCTTTTCCTTCTTGCAGAATAATAGAAGAAATTTATGTCTCTTCCTTTCGAATCAATTTCATTAGAAGTAGAAAATTTCTTGCAATTTCTACATAGTATGAGAGCCAAAAAACAAAATAGAAGCCAGTCAATAGAGCTTATCCTTCAAATATTTCTATTTTCATATTCAGTGAAGCAAGTTTTCTTTCATGTAGGAAAATTTATTTCAAGGGATTGAGTTTGGAGTATTCCTTGGAGGGATCCTCAAATTTCATAGCTTGGAAGGATAGAATGGAATTTTTACTCGATGATAATCAAGTTTTGGAGTACACCAAAATTGACATTCAAAAACTAGTAGTATCGAATGCACAACAACTAGCCCAGTGGAAGAAGGATACCACAAAATCTAGGAGGATCATCCTGGAGGGTGTAACAACCCACGTCATCTCAATTTTACATGGGAAGGAGACTCCATTTTCTATGTGGAAGACCCTCACTAAGCTATTCGAAAATGGCGGTGATGCCATGAAATTGGAATTGAGTGACAAGATAAAAAAACATCTGCATGCAGAAAAATGAAACCATTCCACATTACCTCTCCAAATTCACTCAGTGTTGAGATAAGCTTGGAGGAGTTGTAGAAAATATACCATGTTCGGAGATAGTGAGCCTAGCTCTTCTTGACCTTCCAAAATCCTTTCATAGCTACCAGGACTCTATAAATGGAAGGGACAAATTACCAAATTAGGAAATACATTGGTCCAAGGAGATAATTTTTCCTTGGTTGCAAAAGGGAAAGAAATCTAAGGGAAAGAAGGCCCAAAGCAAGATAGAGTCTAGCCAGAAAAATGGCATCAAGAAGGACCTAATAAAGATAACATATTTTTAATGCCATGACTATGGGTACTATGCAACAAAGTGTTTGCACAAGAAGTATAACAAGAAACCTTCAGGAGGAGTAGGAGGTGATCCACTTGCCTCACAATTCGAATTATACTTCACCCTAATTGCATGCATGGAAATCAGTATAGCGAGGAGTATGTGGTACTTAGATTTAGGTGCCTCATTCCATATGAGAGGATGCAATGAATTATTTAGTAGCGTAGAGAAGGATCTTCAGATGCACATATAATAAACTACTAAATGAATTGGAAATATAACCTTTAAGAGGGAGTCAAACTCCCATATTCAACTGAAATATGTAATGTATGTACCTGGGTTGAAGAAGAACTTTATATATATAGCTATATTGGAGGATAGAGGCTCTAAAATGCACCCTTTTCTAGCGTGATGTGTACAAGGGATGCACATTGGAAAGATATGTCAAATACACCTTCTAGGTCCTAGAGAGAAGAGTGGGAGAAATCTTGGAGCAAGTACACTTTAATTTATGTGGACCCTTTTCTACAACTTATACAACAATACATAGGTATTATGTAATTTTTGTTAACGAATTTTCTAGAAAATGTTGGATATTATTCATGAGGAAAAAGGATGAAGTGTTTTTGAAAAATTTTCAATTCAAAGGATTGGCTGAAAACAAGACTGGTCAGAAATTGAAAGCCTTGAGAAGTGACAATGTATTGAATTTGTTTCTAACACCTTCAAGTAATTTTTTACCAAAAATCATATTAGAAGATAACTGGTAACACCCCATATACCACAACAAAATTTGGAGGCTGAAAGGAAGAGGAAATGCATAGTGGGAGCAATAAGAGCCATGTTGCATAATCAAGAGTTTCCATTACATCTATGGGTAGAACCATACGACACTGTAATTTATTTGCAGAATAGGATCCCTTATAGAATACTTGGCATGATCACACTTGAAGAATCTTTCTCTAGGATAAAGCCAGATGTTTCTCATTTTTGAGTTTTTGGAGCTACTTTGTATTTTCATGTCTCCAAGAATGTAAGGAATAAATTGGAGCCTAAAGCTAAGATGATAGTATTTGTAGGATACACAAATACTCCACATAACTATAGGGTGTATTTTCCCTCACTCGGGGTGAAAGTAGTGAGGAGATATGTCAAATTTGATGAGGATTATTCTATGAGATGCTCTCTAAAGAGAGTGTTGAGTATCCCATCAGAGGAGGACCTTATAGCTTGAAAGGAGGATCCTCAGACAAATATTCAAGATGTTGTAGAGCAACCACATATAGAGGAATAGGCAGGAGGTCGAGTGGAGGCGCACACTCAACTAGAATCTTCTTGAGAGGGGTGGAAGAGAACACCTGAGACTTAGATTTTGATGTAGGATGCGTAGGGGCATAGGAGATATCCTGCGTTGTTGTGCAACAAAAGGAGGTTACTAGAAAGGTACACTAGGTATATGACTCTCACCATAGAAATCATCGAGTCAGATCCTTCTTCATTTGAGGAAGTAGTTTCTCAACCAGTGTGGGTTGATTCCATGGTGGAGGAGCATGAATCCATCATGAATAAAATTGAATGAGATGTGTTACCAAGACCAGATAACAATTTAATGGTGGGTTCCATATGGATATTCAAAGTGAAGCACGCCACATATGGGAGCATTGATAAGTACAAGGACATATTTGTGGCCAAAGGCTTCTCTCAGGTAGAGGGAGTGGACTATGAGGAAAATTTTTCCCCTGTACCAAGATATTCCTCAATCAAAACCATTCTAGAATTATATGCACATATGGAGTTGAAGATCCATCAAATGGATGTGAATACCACCTTCATCGATGGTGTTGTTGAGTATGAGATATACATAGAGGAGCAAGAGGGATTTGAAAATTATAACGAGGACAAACATGTATGTAAACTGGAGACATCCATGTATGATCTCAAGCAAGAGCCCCATGCATGGTACATTTAGATTCACACATATCGCAGTGGATCAAGATTCACCAAAAGTGAAGAAGATTCCAATCTCTATCACATTGTGGTTGATGGAATATTTCTTATCTGGGTATTATATATTGGTGAATTTATACTTACAAGGGATGAGCAGTTGATCCACTCTTGAAAGGAGGATGTTGCAAGAGAATTGAATATGAATTACATGGGCTTGATGCATTAATTCCTTGGGATGGAAGTATTGCAGGGTGATAGTGAAGTGTTTGTGAGTCAGGGGGAGTATTCCTTTGAAATACTCTAGATATTTCACAGGGACAACTGCAAATGGACACACCTCTAGCTATAAACTGGAGTGGACACACCTCTAGCTATAAACTGGAGGAAGGAGAGTATCCCCTAAGGAGAGGCATTAGGTGCCATCATCTATAGGTAGGTTGTGGCATCCTTGATGTATCTGGTGAAACAAAGGGCTCGAAATATGCTATGTAGTTGATCAATAGAGTCAATCGATGGTGAACCCTACCAAGGTGTATTGGAAGGAAATAAAATATGTGTGAACTTATACTTCATAGGCACAACCGAGTATGGCTTATGGTATAAAAAAGGATAGATGGAGTGAAGCTCCTAAGCATCAGTGATGTATATTGGGAAGGCAGTCCATCGAACTGGAAAAGTACTTCAGGTGTTCTATTCAATGTTGGATTTGCAATTATTTCCTAGTATAGCAGGAAATAGAAGTATGTGGCACTTAGCTCAGGAGATGTTGAATACATGGCTGCAAGTCAAGCAACATGTGAGGCCATATGGATGATGAAAATAATTATGCATATTTTTAAGTATGAGATAGATTCGACAATGATTTATTGTGATAATCATAGTTGTATTAAACTCTTTTAGAATCCAGTATTTTATGACACGTCCAAGAACATTGATATTAAGTACCTTCACTTGTGATTCATTTATATTTGTAGAGATTATTTTGGAAAAATGGATTAGATGATATGGCTTATATGTTGGTTATACGTTATTCATATGATGCGTACTTCTATGGATCTTTCATGAATTATTTAGATATTTATTGGTTGATGAATGTATGGACTAATAAGTGTGATTGTAGATATGTGGAGAGGGCATAAGGCCTTCTCGGTTATTCTTAGATGAATCTAAAACTTTTATGATCATATATGCATTCATGACCCAGAACTTACATGTTTTCCTATGGTTGAGGAAATGCCTAATATGGACTAGTCAGTCTAGGTCAAGTTTTTGAGTTATGATTGAATGTTTAGATTTGTTTCCATGTTAAATATCATTTTGTAAAGGCTCAAAGAATTATGGGAAGTGGTAAAGAGGAAATATTGAGAAGATGGCACTCATCTCGGGAAAACATGCCCAGAACTGGAGAAATTGGGTTATAACCTCATGGAAGTGGTGTTATGCACACAATTGGAGGCCTATAACTGCATGCATTCCTTGTTGTGGGTGTGGTTGTGGGCTGACGGTAGATAAAAACAGGTGGAGCTCAAGGTTTCGTAACCTAGGGTGGTTAATCAGCCCCTCAGTGACGTGTATACCCTGTAGGATGTCAGTATGTGGTTAGATTACAACCCCACTTCCTTAAATTAATCTAGGAGGTTGGGTTATGTCATAGTAACTCTTTGTCTCATGTTTACCCTGACAGGCCGGTGACACTGGGAAAATGTGGGAGGGGTGGTTACATATTGGTATCAGAGTGGGTTATGGTCTATTTGGGTGATATATAATACCAAAAATTGGTATCAGAGCTCTGAGGTTCAAGCACTTGGACTAGATGGGTGGAAGTGTTTGCATGCTTACATGTCAGTTGTATATGTGTTTGTTGTGCATGCATTGTGATAGTAATTGTTGCAGTAGTGTCGTTATGTATATTTTGATGTTGTTGAAATTGAGATGATTGATATGTTGATTTAATTATATATACATATGTTGTGCTAATTTGGATTGACTGTATAGATGAGATAACCTCCCCTGAAATTCACTGAGGTGTGTCGATTATGTTATATTTAGTTTATATCACATGGTACATTTTCAGGAAGTAGATGATCAAAGATGAAAAAACAATGGTGGAATACATTTCAAATGAATATCCATATAGAATAGATGATTAACATGGTGATGAGTACGCCCTTGGCATAGTGGATACGTTGAGAATTTTGAAAGTAGAGATAAAAAATTTTGAGGTGGATATTTATAGGATCATTCAGTCACACGAAAGACTTGCCAGAGCACAAGAAAAATGCGCATATGTTAATTCAGCCATCCTTAAGAGTCTATCAGATTTGCAGAGATAGGGACCACTTAGGACTAGTCATGGACATGAGGAAAGGACTAGTGGCGAATATGCAAGTAGGTCTCAATCAAGATACATGGATGACATAGTCATAGATGGTACGTTCTTGGATACACCTAACATGAGGGGTAACGATCACGGGTTCTATTCAAGTTCTAGTTTAGTGAGGCATCAATGTCATCATCATTACCATCCACATAGGTGGAGTGAGAAGTCGTACATTCTAGAGGAGTTCAATAAATAAAATCCTCCTACATTTGGTGGAGAAATGAATGTCACAAGATGAAAAACCTTGGTTTCTTGGGATGATTTTTTTTTTCATATTGCATGATTATTCATAGAATATGAAAACCACGATAGCTAATTTTATTCTTAAAGGAAAATAGGATATTTGGTGAGATGATGTGAAGAATGTTAAAGGCATTTTAGAAGAGGAGTTTACTTGGAGTGCATTTGAGAGACTTTTCAGGAAGAAGTATCTATATTAGGAATTTGGCTTCTGTGATCCATAAATTGTGAGTAAAATCTTTCGGTAAAAATCACATCAAAATAAATTTGGTCGATGCATTTTGAACCAGCTAGTGTGGTTCATCATTAGGACAAGATGAAAAATCTGATCAGGTAACCCAATTAAATAGATAAGAAAAGCTCCAACTAGCCGTTTGTAAAATAATGACTAGTTTGACTAAACTTAGGCAATAAAATCAAAAAAATCAAAAAAATATAATAATAATTTATTTTTTTATTTAATAGGAACAAATTAAATGCCTAATGTTTATAATTTGAATTTTATTTATTTTTATTTTTTATACAATAAGAATTATTCAATATATTCTTGAAGATTAAATAAATGTTTACTATCTATATATATATATATATATATATATATATATATATATATATATATAGAATAATAATTAATATAATTATTTTGTTCTATTTTTATTTTTATTTATTTTAATAATAGATTAAATGTTAAAATATCAAATCAATCAATCAATCAAAAAAGAAAATAATAATAACAATAATAATTTTAAAGACAAAAATAAATAAATAAATAAATATTTATAGTTTGAATTTAATTTAAATATATTTTATTTTAATAATAATAGAAAAAAAAAACTAGGAATGAAGAGTAAGAATCCAACATCTACTAACCATCCACCCATCTTCCTTTTTGACGTTAACAAGCCTCTTTTCGATTTCCAAGGCTTCTCTCAACTTGCGGTGGTGGAAATGGTCAATCCTCGCAATAACCTTAGCATCTTCAAAGCAAATGTGATGATTTGTCTTTTCAGCATGCTCTGCTAGGGCCAAGGAGTGTGATCTATTATGCTTAAGGTTAGCGACATGTTCATGAATTCTTTGATTAATTGAATGACCTGTTTCACCAATGTAAGGAGTCCCACATGAGCACGGAATCAAGTAAACACCCTTACCATCCTTAGGGAAAATCGGGTCCTGAATTGATCTAAGCGAACTCTGAATGGTGCGGGAGGGTTTGAACGTTGAGGAAACATTATTTTTCTTTAGGATCCTGGCGATTTTAGCCATAGTACCTTGGATAAATGGAAGGTGAACTCTAGATAACCGATCGCAAGGATTTTTCTTACCTCTAGGACCCTTTTCAGCTTTTTGAAAAGCTTTAAGACAATGACTCATGCTATAACCATTTTTATTAAAAAATTTAAGGAGATGAGCCTTTTCACCTTCAAAGTGGTATTCATCAGAGATTCTAAAGGCTCTAGTGGCTAGGGTGCTGAGAACCCCAAGCTTCTGAGTAGGGAAATGGTGAGAACTAGCATGTAAATACTGCTCAATGTGTGTCTTCTTTCTAAAAACTTGATGAGAGAAAGAACCATCTTCATTCCTAGAAATGAGGACATCAAGAAAAGGCAATCTACTATTATCTTGAAGTTCCATGGTGAACTTAATGAAGTCAGATTGATCATTAAGATGCTAGAAGAAAAGGTCTAATTTCTCCTTACCATGAGGTCAAACAACACAGGTGTCATCAACAAACCTTTTCCAAAGTTTAGGTTGAAAAAGGGAGGAGGAAAGGGCTCTAGATTCGAAGTCTTCCATGAACAGATTAGCTACCACAGGAGAATGGGGGGAAGCCATGGCCACACCACAAGTATGTTCAAAGAATTCACCCTCGAAACTAAAGAAAGTCAAGGTTAGACAAATTTCAACAAGATGAGCAGTATCAGGATCCGTGACCCGAGAATGACATCGACAACTTCCCTAATGGGGATGCAAGTGTATAAGGAAACAACATCAAAACTAAAAAACCTATCATCACTATCTAACTTCAAGTCTTTCAATTCATTAATAAAAGAACGTGAGTCTTTAACAAAGGAAGAGGTCTGACCCACAAGTGGTTTAAGCTTAGTGGCTATAAATTTAGCGAGCAGATAAGTCGGACCTCCTATGGTGTTAACAATAGTGCGAAGGGGAACTCCATCCTTATGAATCTTAGGAAGACCATAAATCCTCAGAGCGAGGGGGTTAGTCTCAATAAGATTTTTTATTCAAAGATCCAACATTGCTACTCGATTTTATAGCCAAAGCAACTGCTTTTGAAACATTTTTTAGGGGATTTTGGTCAAGCTTCTTGTAGCTTCCTCTATTAAGAATGTGATCCAACATCTTATTATTATAATAATCTTTGTTTAAAATAACCGTAGCACCTCCCTTATCAGCTTTAAGAACAACAATGTTACGGTTGTTGTTTAAGGATTTAAGAGCCTCAAACTCTAGTTTGCTGATGTTGCTCTTAGGGGGCTTAGCTTTTCTGAGGATCATGGCACAATCTTGCCTGATAGTGTCTTTAGTAGTATCAAGTAAATCCCTAAATATACTTTGATGACAAGGAAAATGAATTTTATGAGTTGAAGATGGGATCTATGACCAATGAGGAGTATATTAGAAAATTTTAGATTTGTTGAGATATGTGCCTTATCTTAAGGAGGAGAAAGAAAATATTCAGAGATTAATCTGTGGGTTTCCAACATCATTAAAAGACATAATTGAGTTTGATGAACCTTGATCACTGGAGGAAGCCATCAGAAAGTTGAAGCACTGTTATGAGAAATCAAAGCGTAACATTGGGTCTATGTAGGGTTTGAAAGGTGTTGATAATAATAAAGGAAAGTGGGCTAAGAAGAGAGGGAAAAATCAGGATATAGATGACAAGGAAAATGAAGCATCATACAAGAAATTCAATGTAGTTAACACAGGACAGGGAATTCAATCTGAGGATAAAAACAAGAATGATGAGAGGAATGATCAAGATTGATATTGGTGGCCACCCACTTATTCCACCTACACCTCCAGTTGATTTCATTAGTTTCCTTGCTTATAACAATATTAACTATTTTTAGCATTTTCACGGGTCCTAAACTTTGGGAGAAATTTTGACCCCTTAAACGACATTTTTTTGAGGTATTCATTAGGCCCGTTGCCATAGGTAGGGGCATGCGGTATATCCTTTATTAATTGGGGATATATTTCCAACAAGGTATTTTTCGCACCAAATGGAGATAATATGACCAAGTTATGACCCTAAGAAGTTGGCTACCCAACTAACCCCAACCAGGCCTAGAAACACTTGGCGTTCCATCTCCTGAAGTTAGGGTTTTAGTTGTTTAGGGTGTTCCCTTGTTATTCAATAATAAAAATTCCCTTAAGCCTTATTATAATGTAGTTCAGAGGCATGTACGCTCCACATCTCTTCTTATATATAAGCTACCATCACCCAAGCTAGTTTATTTCCATTTTGTATGTAAGCATATTTTAGCTCTTTGATATTAATGAAATGAAGTTTTATTTTCATTGCATCTATCTATTTATGTTTATATTTGTATTCTATTATTTTCATGCATTATTCCATATCAGTGGAATCAAAGAAATCTGTTCTTTCTCTATTTTTCTTTGGATGTTCCCAACAAGGTCAGGGTATAAGGAGTGAGGGCTCAACCTTGTTGAACAAATGGAAGATCATCCTTGCGAACCCTGATGACCTCCCATGGGGGACGAAAAAAAAGACGATGGAGTAGGAGATCCTTTAAAAATATTTCTCGAGGAATCCCTAAAGTAATAGAGGACTGAGATGATGGATAAAGTTTCCCAGATCCTTCAGCTGCTACTTATAGACAACACATCTTCCTCCAGTAGGCACTGTGGAGGCTCCACTCCTTTTAAGGTATAAGTTAATTTTGACATTCCCATATTTAAAGGCCAAATAGATGCATAATTATTAGATATTGTTAAATATGTTGGAAGGATATTTTTCAATTCATGACTTTTCCAATCGTGAAAATATTACTTTTGTACTCCTAAAAGTCGCCCCCCATGTCAAGGATGAGTGGGAAACCTATTTTGATCAAAATGATGACAGGGAATCAAGATTTTTTTAAACTGTATCCACTTGGAGTTCTTTCCCAGATGCCATCAAGGAACAATATTACCCTGTTCCAAGTTATGAAGATAAATACATAAATTGAACCATGCTACTATAGGAAACAGACTAAGATGTTCCATATTTCACAAATGGTTTTCATGCCCTTTGTATGAAGTTAGGTATCAAGAATTTTTAGTGGCATTTGGTACTCAAGTACCGCAGTCGTTTACATAAGTACATCTAGGATGAAATGGAGTTCCTGGATATCTCCTCGCTTGCTGTTGCATATCGATATGCTATCAATATAGAGCATAATTTTAAATAAAATAAGGGATACTTTGGATCTACAAATCCGAAGCAACGGAAAGGCACCCCCAAACTGGAGAACAAATGACAAATCCAAGGCAGGGTGACCCAATACAACTTGTCGAAGCTATAGGAAAATAACAACAGGACAAAGAAAAATAAGAATAAGAGAAATTGGTGTGAGTTCCATAAGATCCCCACTCACAACATGAGTGAGTGTCGATCCAAGTTTCCACTAGTGGTCGAGCTGAAGGCTTCTGAATGACATGCATGTTTTGAATATGAGTCAGAACCCAATAAGGGGAAAGCAAAAGGGAAGAATACTATTCATGTGGAGCCGAGTGCCATCATTGCCACCACCAAGTTCGAGAAGGATGAGGCCAAAGATCCAAATGAGGGGTTGCATCTATTCCACTCATAGTTGTGGGTGAAGGGTTCTGTGTTTCAATTCATTGTCAATAGCGGGAGAAAAATGAAACTCATTTTAGAAAAGGTTGTGAAGTTGTTGGGCCTACTAACCACAACACACTTGTAGCCATACACCATCAGGTGGCTTCACCAAGGGAGAAATCTCTATGTCAGCCAGCAGTGCCAACTCCCCTACAACATCAAGCCCTTCACAGATGAGGTACTGCGTGATGTTCCTCGTCTTGAATTTTGTGATGTATTATTAGGCCAACCATAATGGGCGAGAAATATTTTGTTAATCTCTTAGTTGGAGAGAAATACTAAGTGTGGTGGAATAAATCATTGTGGAAAGAGAAACATGTGCTTTAAGGAGAAATAAAATAATCTGTTTTAAAGGGAAAACTAAAACAAAAAGTCCTAGGAAAAGGCTTGAAATCCCTAAAGTATAACACTTGTAAAAAACTATGTTGGGAATAAGTCCATAAAATTGAACCTCCTAGGAATCAAAAGGGGGGATTTGGATTTCGTGATAGCAAGAAGATCTTCTCTCGGGGGAAACTGCTAGAGGAAGTTCGTGGTTGGGTATAAGGATTTTTCTTCCCGAGTGTTCCCTAAGAATATTCATTCTGATGAGATAGAATTCTATTAATTTGTACTTATTATATTTGAGATTTTGTTATATCTTAGTTACTGAAGTCGAAGTGGGCTCATGACGTATAGTGTAAATATAAAAACTATAGTTAAGAATTGACTACATAAGGGAAAAGAAGTATATTTAGACATATGATAGAATATGTTTCTAAATTGGTGGAATTTTGGATCATGTGGTTATTCCATGAGCTAAATGACTTGGCCTACAGTAATTATATCTTCATATAGTTTCGAAGACTAGTATACTACTACAGATTAAAGGAACTACATTATATTACAGCGATGAGGTTATTGGGGGTATATTAGACGAGAAATTGTAAAGCAAATACAACAAGTGGATATTGAAGATAAATTCCTTTGCTATATATATTCTATTAGCACAAGAATATATGTGTGTGTGTGTGTGTGTGTGTGTGTGTGTGTGTACATATACATATACATATACATATACATATACATATACATATACATATACATATACATATATACATATACATATATACATATACATATATACATATATATATATATATATATATATATATATATATATATATATATATATATATATATATATATATATATATATATATATATATAGATATATAGCAAAATTTTTCATTTAGGTACATAACATTGTGCATCTTTTCTTTAGCATTAAAAAAATAAAAGAAATTAAGGGTACATAATGAATAGCGGGAAAAAAGATAATATAGCAGTATAATGTGATATAAAAAGGAAATTTAGGGAATTGGATGTGTGTTATTCGTAAAGCGGTAATTTTACAGAAATATTGTAGTCATCTTTTCTTTGAAGGGAATTATGACTTATGAACCCTTATCCTAGTAAAACTACGACAATATTATTATCATTATATAATCTAGGTGAAAATTTGTAGCCACCCACCTATTCCACCTAGACCTCCAGTTAGTTTCATCAGTTTCCTTTTTTATAGTTGCATTTACTATTTTTTGCAATTTTTCGGGTCATGAACTTGTGGAGTAGTTTTGACTCCCTCAATGAAGTTTTTTTTGAGGTATGTAGCAGGCCCACAACCATAGGCAAGGGCCTGTAGAAAAAAATTTAGTACATGAAGATATATTTTAAATGATATATCGTATGTGTCAAACGAAGATAATATGACCAAGTTACGACTCCATGAATTTGGCTTCCCAACTAACCCCAACGATGCCCACAAACTCTTGGTGTTTCATCTCCTGGGGTTTGGGATTTGGTTATTTAATGTTTTCCTATGTTGTTCAACAATAAAAGGCCCTTGAGCCTCATTGTAACACAGTTCAAAAGCCTGCAGTCGCCACATATCTTCTCAGATATAATCTACCAACACATTAGCTAGTTTATTTCCATTATGTCTATAGGGATATTTCAGTTATTTGATATTAATAAAATGAATTTTTATTTCTACCACATCTTTGTGTTTATGTGTATTTTTGTATTTTATTGTGTTCCTACATAGTTTCGGATCAGTGGTATTAGAGCGTTCTGCTCTTTCTCGATCCTTCTTTGCATGTCCCAACCGAGGTCGAGGTAGAAGGAGTTATGTATCGATCTGGTTGAACCTTTGAAATATAACCTCACAAACCCCGAAAAAAGCCCATGGGGGGAGAAAATAAAGACGAGGGAGTATGAGATCTTATCAAAATATTTCTTGAGGATGAGCTCGAGAAGGAAAGAAACACGATGATGGATAACTTTGCCCATATGCTTCAACGGCTGCCCACTAGCGGCACATCTGCATCTGGAAACCACTCTGGAGGTGAAACTCCTTTTAGGTACAAGTAAGCTTTGACATTCCAATATTTAAGGGCTAAATAGATGCAAATTTCGTATATATGGTTGAATTTATTATAAGGATATTCTCGTTTCATGACTTTTTGAGCTGAGAAAAGAATACTTTTTCACTCCTAAAAGCCTCCCCTCATGTCAAGGACTGGTGGGAAACCTACTGTGAAGAAAAGGATGAGAGGGAACTCTCTCTATTCTAGGTGGCACCCACTTGGGATTATTTCTGATAGGCCATCAAGGAATAATATTATCCCATGGGCAGATGTGAGGAAAAATACATACAATGGACTACGCTGGGGTAGCAAAGGGATCAAGATGTTCATGGGTTGACAAATTTGTTCCTTACCTGTGCACAATGTTTGGTATCAAATATTCAAAGAAACATTTGACGTTGGAGTACCACAGTTGTCTGTATAGATAAATTTAGGAGGAAATGGAGTTCCTAGACATCTCCTCACTTGGTGAAACATATTGGTATGTTGCCAATATTGAGAAAAAATTCAAAGAAAAGAAGAAAAACTTTGGATATGTGAATTAGAAGTAAGCAAAATGTTCCCCCAAACCGTAGAATGTTATATTCATAATTATATTTTAGCTATTTAGAATATTAATTTTTTTTTGTTAATAAAATAGATGAATAAGAGGGTAGAGGGATAAATCCTGCTGACAGAATACATTACCTTCTAATGTGAATTTGGATCAGTGCTACTAGATCATATCAAGTTGAATAAGCCCCTCCTTGGTGTGAATGGGGGTCAATGCATGTGGGTGGGTTCAAGTTGACCAAATCAACAGCGCAGTCATCGAGGTAGTGGAGACGGTAGAGGACATCGCAGTCATAATGGGAGGAAGTCTCCATAAGAGTAGCATCATTCTTGAGTGGGTCCAAGGGGGTGGAGGATCACAAATCATATAAGGAAGGGAATGGAAGCCATGGAAAGGATTCTGAATATTGTTTATGTATAGTCTTTTATGACTTTATGCACACTTCATCTATTTAGTGGAGTCTTCTGTGATGTTTAGCACAAGGGTGTTTCCGAGCGGAAATCCCATCCTAATCCTTGGGGAACTTTGACTGCCCACTCAGGAGAGGTTCTTTTAGATAAATTCCATCATCTGGCATCAGGCCAATCTTCATCCACCTTTAGCAGTGCAGTCTCCTTCAGGAATTGTGTAATCCAAGAGGGAAGATTCAGTGGAGGGTTAATAACCCAAGTTTTTGAGCTTATCATCGAGTGAGGGGAGCAACCCTTCATCAAAAAAGTTAGTGGGGAGGAGTATCAACTATTTTCTCATCAGATCAGTGACCTCCCAGTAGTTACCCAGCCACAGAGCATAATTCAACCCTAGCGCTACATTTTTCTTTATTAGTATTTCCAGAAACTCTAGGTTATCTTGGAATTGTGCTAGAAAGCCCAGATCTCTAATCCTGACATTTTCTGAGCACCCTGTCAGTAGATATACGCATTCCTAGTTTCTAGCAGCAGTTACCTTGAGCCAGATTTCTTAGTTATAGCCTCCCAACAATCTATGTAGGAGCAGTGTTTCATGTCTTTGTATTTTGGGTCATTTCAGGCTTGTTTTTCCTAGCTTGAGTGTCTCTTCCTCAAGATCTTGTACTTCATTTATACTATCATATATAATAAAATGTCTTAGTGATCTACTCATGTTTTTGATGTATTTATTTTTACTACATTTTCCAGTTTTATGTTCAATATTCTTGTTTTTCCTATTTTTGAATATTATAGTTGTATGAGAGAATAATCTTGGCTCAGCCTGTAGGGCACTACATCTATGCCATATAAATAAGAAGAAACTCTCACAGACCAGGAGAAGCGGTATATTAATAAAGGTCGAAGGTTTGATTATACAAACAATGAACAAGACAAAGGCAAGTCTCCACTATTAGGAGAAATGGATGAGAAAGAGTTTCCAAAGCTTCTTCTCCAAACTATGCAGCCTATATTTCAAAAGAAATCAAGGAGATGAGGGTGTAAAGACAAAAGGTGACCCCAAGAGGGTTTCAACATGGAAAAAGTTCTAATATTTCACATGATTGGTGTGATAAATCAGTAGTGCAGCAATTTTCCCAATGCTCCACCATGCCTACATTCCTAACAGTGGTAAATGGGGTTGGAGGACCCCAAGAGAAGAAGGCTCTTGGTGATTACTTTCTAGAATATGAACCTCAATATCAAAGGTTCAAAGAGAATTTGAACTTCCAATAATTCTGTGAGTTGAAGGATAATATGAGACCTTGTAATAACAATTGAATTAGAGGGTACATGCAGAACAAAGATCTGCAACAGACTATGGGTAGATTCTTCCTGCCTGGTGTTGATGGGTCATCCAAGGGCACAACCAAGGCTTGGGTGGAAAAATTAGTCATCTATTTCTAGATGAACCAAGTATCAGAGATTGAATCCATTAAGATAGTAGCATTGCACCTTGAATGTGAAGTACATGAATGGTGGTTTCACGGTCTATCTACATTGGGGCATGCAGGTGTGACTGCATATCCAGAATTCACCCAGAGGTTGGTAGAAATATTTGACCGAAGAGATCCAGAGGCACACTTTTTTGAGCTATCTAAGCTCAAGTAGTCAGGAAATCTGGAGACCTATATATCTGAATTCCTAAAACTTTCCGTCATGGTGCTAGATTTATCTACAGCTAGGAGAGTATACATGTTCATTGATGGGTTAGCAGAGCCTTTGCATGGATTTGTAAAGTCCACTAAACCAGATACACTCCAAGATGTGATTGAGAGGGATAGGGAATTATAAGATACTTTTCCAAGGGCAAGAGCTCCATTCTAGCAAAAACCCACTTTTCAGTCAAAGGGGAAAGATGTAAAGGTTCCTTCCCCAAAGGAGAACCAAGGAAAAGGACCTCTTTTTGATGATGTCTGGAGAGATTTGAGGAGGAGGAATCTTTGCTTCACTTGCTAAGAAATATGGGCACTGGGGCATCGATGTTTTGTGGGAAAGGCACACTATATTTAATTATTCTCTGATAGTGAAAAGGAAGAACAAGAGGAGCCAGGGGGAGACACCTATACTATGGAACGAGGAGAGGATCCACCACCACCAGAGGATGGAAACGGATCATTTGATCCAATTGGAGGATCCCTTGCATATTTTCAGGGATCACCCAAGTATCTTACCTTTAGAATCCGAGGCATAATTCCTGAGAAACAGGCATCAACATTGATAGATAGTGGGGCTAAACACAATTTTATTGATGCCCAGCTAATGCAGAAGAGAGACATGCCCACAAATGATTTTGTAGGGTTCTCAGTTTTGGTTCCAGGAGCTAGAACCATGCAGTGTGTGAAGTATGTTCTAGCATTGACTGTAACTTTGGGGACATACACATTGACTGAACACTTCTTTGTGGTCGATATTTGTGACACCAATGTGATATTGTGTGTGCAATGGTTGGTTACACTAGGGAAGGTCACCATGGATTAGGGGACCTTGAAGATGGAATGGACAGATAATAAGAGTGGTAAGGACGAAATGATCAGGGGCATGCACACCTATCCACCATGGGAAGTATCCGCACATAATATTGAGGTTGATTTGCATAGAGGAGGTAAGGAAAAATCAGTCTATTCAGATATGTAGTCTATTCTAGACCATTTTTCTACAATATTTCGAGGCATTCCACCATGGAGGCCACCGGAATAGAATTTTGTTAAAGGGTTCTCACAACTAGCTGCACCACACAAAAATCTAGCCAAGAGGGGAGCCTTTGATGAGACAAACACTATGCAGAGGGCCTTCAATTGGCTCAAGGAGGTGATGAGAATTTGTCTGGTATTGGTATTGCCAGATTTCACCCAGACCCTTGTGATGGAATGTGATGCTTCAGGAGGGGGTGTTGACACAGTATTGATGCAGGGAAGCCATCCCATAATCTGTGAGAATCAAAAGTTGTTGCCACATAAGAGGACGTATTCCCTATATGAGAAGGAGCTGATGTCCATCATGCATGCATTGCCCAAATTCACGCAATATTGGGTAGGCAACAGTTTCCAAGTGAATATTGACCACTGCGGTCTTCGGTATTTCTTTGAGCAGAAATAGCTGCAAGAGAGGCAACAAGAATGGATTAGCAGAATCCTGACATATGAATCTGACATTGAATATGTCAAAGGGAAAGGAAATTTGGTAGCAAATTCCTTATCACAGAGATCGGCAACACTGTCATTGATGAGTCTAGATTTAGATTGGGAATCCCAGCTGTTGGTGGATTATTCCAAGGATTTATTCACATGTGAGATACTATATGGGAAGGTGACCGATGAGAGGTATAGAGTGATGAAAGAGGTCATCTACTACCGGGACAATATTTTCTTGGCTACAGGTTCTAAGCTCAAGGATAAAATTCTGCATGCATCACATGATTCACCCCTCTCAGGCCACCACGATTTCAAAAAGACAGATCAAGACATTAGGGAGAGATTCTCATGGAAGGGTCTCAAGGAGGATGTGCTCCAGCATATCAAGGAGTGCGTATTTTTCCAAAAGAATGAAGGAGAAAATAACCATCTTGTAGGGATTTTACAGTCACTTCATTTTCTGAGAGGAAAATAGGAGAGCATTTCTATGGGCTTCATTACTAGTTTTCCAGCGGTATAGGTGTTGTCAAGTTAAATTCCCTCTACAGACAGAGGTGATCCCTCTAGCCCTAGGGTGAGTCTAGCAACTATGGGAACATACTAACATCTACCTTCATAGATTGTGAATGAAATTTAGATAAAGGGAGATGACCTACCTTATCTTGATGCTATGTTGTCATCTCCCATCGAAGCTTCTTGATTTGTCGCTCTTCTCAAGCTCGATGCACACTGCTGCCAATATTCGATTTCATATACAGATAGTCAAAACACCACGACAAGTGTAAAATCATGACAAACATAAAACAATTACAATCTATCTAACTGATCAAGGAATGCTAGAAATCTCATTATAAATATAAACAAGAGTGAAAGATAAACATCAGATGCATTTTATTATGATAAACACAGGGGATTTTATAGCGAAGACTTTATGTTGAGCTATCCTTCGGCAGGTCCGTATCCAGGCACGTTTGCAGCACCCTCATACACAAAGGTCCAAGATCTCACTATGTTGTCAACACAAAAAAACAATCACGCTCTACATTATTCTCCTAAAGCTATGAATGCTTCTTCTCTCTATGCTAACTCCAACTTTCTAACTCAGATTAAGGCAGAAAATATGAAAGAGCTCTCCTTATATAACAATGGAGGAGGAGATTATGGGCCCTTAAATAATGGGAAAGGAGCTTATCCTTTGGAGTAGTTCCTATTTCTTGGGAACAAGAAGCCGAGAGGGGAATTCCTTGGCCATATCCTCAAAAACAACTTCCACCTCGCTACCTCGTGAAGCTTCTAGCCACGTAAGCTTCCTTTCTATTTAAAAAACTTTCCAAAACAGGATAGGTGCAGGTCTTACATTCAGATAGAAGTCAATCGGCACGGGTCTCACTGTAAATCTCTGTTATCAACGCAGGTTCGACACTGAGACAAAGCGCCAACCTTGAAAACTAGGATTTTATAGCGATCTTCTAGAAAACTTGGAAAGGGAGATGATTTCCAGGAAGACAAAGTGTGGTTCAGAGGTATCTATTCCATGCTTGGAAAGTACACAAGGGTCACTGTATGGGTCCTCCAGGATCAAGGAATGGGGAGTACAGGGATGGTGACAAATTTCTTTGTAACAGATGCCCCCTAAATTATGAAGTATGAACACGATTGAGGGGTGAAATTATTTACAAGTATGTGTGAGGAACCAGATGTTGTTATTGGGAGACCTGCAAATAAATCATAGATACATATACATAACTATAAACTATGATGAAAATACATGAATCAAGGTATGGATGCAACCATCCGTAAAAAGAGACCATGGTATGGTCACATCCACCCATCTAAGAAGGATCACACATAGACTCATGGTATGGTTGCAACCATCCATCTGAAATAAACATGTATCTAATCATGGAAAAATCATATCGCCTCGCAACCTAGACTCTAGAGAATAAAATCTAGGGTCTTGTGCTCCATCACGACCTGATCAAATGCAATTTCTAGCATGCACATAAATGATCTAAATTCGAACATGTAAGAAAGTTGCTTGATTACCAGCCAATGATGAAATCTTTTAACAAGCGCAAGAGATACCGCCAATAATGAAAATGGCTCTCAAGGTATTACTAGTACAATCCATGGAATGTGAACAGTAAGATGGATTCAAACACCCGTGAAATCACCGGATTGAAGGCCAATGATGAGAACCTGTCGTCGAATGCGAAGAAATTGCCATTATGGCATGCAAGCTCTAAGGTACCAGAAAGGAGTCTCTAGATAAACTTCCTGGATAATAAGCTGAAGTTGACAGGAAGCGATTTGTCAAAGGAGGGTCATAATTAATCCCACATCATCGACATGAAACAAAGAATATTATATGAGTGTTAATCAAGACTGAAACATAGAATAAGGGAATGTACAAACAACAAAAGGATTCGCTCTTGAACATATCAAACACGAATTTGGAATTTCGCAACATTTGACTCAAATAGGATTAAAGGTCATGTTGACAATATTGGTAATCGAATGAGAAGTAAACGAATTTCCAAAACCCATGGTGGCAAAGTAATAGAGTGAAGATATCCCAACCCGACACAAAATGGATGAGTGTCATGTTCAAGAGTGACATACTACCGATGCAACTGACGAATACCTTCCATTTTCCCCCACCATTTCTGGTGAATACCTCTTTATTCTTACACAAGCTTGAAAAGAATAGCATATTCTTGTCATATAAGTTTTTCCTTTGGACAAATCTATCCCGGTACATTTCACGAGCCCTCGGAAGGAGGAACTCGATAAAATTATGGTGACTATTTTCAATTTCATTTATTCTTAACGAGTCTGAAAAAGGAAGAAGTCAACGTCTTTTCATGTTTAGAGAGTTTTAAAAGAAGCTAAAAAGAAAACTCCAGTAGGTACCTTTTCGTAAATAGTCTCACAGATCCGGAAAGGTAGAAAACTATGTCTGAGAGAACCTCTTAGTCAAGATAGGCTAAGGTATTCCTTTTTCGTAAATAATCCATCCCAACCTGAAGGAGGGGTAAACATATACCGGGTAGATATCATTTCGTAGCCTTTAACGAGTTCAAAACGACAAGAGTCTCGGCAATATTTTCAATTTTTAAAAGTCAGAAAAGAGATAAAAGTTGACTCCTCCTAGAGGAATGAGTGGTATTAGGGGTAGCAACTGGTTTCGGTTATGGTGGAGCTTCTCAAAACAAGTAAACGTCAAGAGGTTGGCTAACAAGACCACTCATTTCAGTTATTCGTCAAGAATAGGTAAAACAATCAAGTGAAGGCGTATGATCGGCCAAGCAAATTGTGACGATGGAATGAGAAAACCAAGGTTCATCCGGAAAAATATGATGATAAAATGGCAATCACAAAAGGTAAAATGGGAATGGTTTCATTTTTACACAAGATTGAAGTCAGGAAACTCTTCTTGAAGTTGGTTTCATTTTTACACAAGCTTGAAACAAAGATAAACTATGCTTGAAACAGGTTTCTTTTTTACACAAGCTTGAAACAGAAACATACTATGCTTGAAATGTTTGCATTCCCCCAGCATGGTGACTCAATTCGAGGTACATGCCCCCCAAGCTTCAGTGCATTCATCAAAGTAGAATTCTAGTTACTGACAGGTGGATGGAGTGAAGGTTCAATTACAAGATCAGACGAAAGACTCGACTTGGATTTCACGAGACCTAGTCAAAGAATTGAATTAAAAAGGGAACTTGTTCCTTTTTTTAATGAGGTTGATAGAGTAAAAGAACTATCCTCATGACCTAATTCATTTTTTAAGGAGCTTGACACAAGAAAACGAGCTCTTCTTCGATGAGCTTGTTTCATTTTTTAAGGAGCTTGACACAAGAAAATGAACTATGCTCCAACGAGCTTGTTTCATTTTTTAAGGAGCTTGACAAAAGAAAAAAAACTCTACTCTGACAATATTTATCATGACGAATAAAAATTCATGGCTTCCAAAAGGTTTGCATCCGATGGGCGAAAAACATCTTGGAAGTAAGGACCCAACACCCCCAACACACGATGCACAACGACATTATCACTGAATGTGGCCATGGGACAAGTAGCCACATAATTGACATGTGGTGGGGAGGACACCACCGACAGGTAAGGACCGGGAAGGGATGACGGTAAACCAGATGTCACATCAGGACCAAAGAATGAAAGTTGATCAATGGTCACGATCCGACCTTGATGTGGAAAACAGATCACACAAAAAAGGGAAGAGACAAGTGCACCCACACCATAAGCATAGTCGTGCCCCAAGAGTAAATTAAAATCCAAGGGGTCTTGTACCACCATCATGTCTATATAGATGGTTTTCCCTCCAAAAGCAATAAGCAACTTCGGAAGGATCCGTAATGGTTGACTTTTTCCTCTGTTAAAAGCCAAAAAATTATGAGTAACAGGCACAAGTTGTGGAGAACCCAAAGCTTGCCATGTAGTTGAGGAAATAATACTAAACGAGGTGCCTTATCTATAATCGTGCCCGATACGACCATATTGCAGGCCTGTATAATGATCTCAAAGGGAACGTAAGAAAGAAGACGGTATCCCATAAATAAACTCCAATCAAAGAGAGTGACCAAACTACATGGAGGGGGTGTTATAGGGATAGGAGGATTATCCCCTTGCGTTACAGGAGCAGAAAGACCATCCTCTGAAATTTCGGAACGAGAGAAGGAGGATCACTTTCTGGAACTATGGAAACGGGAGTCGGAGGATCACCATCCTGGATCGTGGAAATGGGAGGATCGCCCTTCGATCCGAGGAATTAGAGGAAACAAAAAGAACCTGACTGGGATGAGACCCACTCTGGATGGAAAAGACCTGGTGAACTGTAGGTGGAACTAGGTCATCCTTCTTCTCAACCAATTATTGGTCAGAAATGGACTCGGGAGGCTGACTTTCAGAGAGAGTGGAATTGACAAGAGATGAATCTTGATCAATGACTTGATCAACTATTGGAGGACTCAAAGAAAAGTTTCGGTAACTGACGGGAAGACAGGACTCAAAAGCCGAAAGGGTATCCAATACTTAAGAAGCTTCATCCATATAAGGATAGAGGTGAATAGGATGGTTCCCTTCACACAACCTACAGGGAAATTTGATCTTACCTTGTTTCTTACGAGTCTCATTATCTTTAGCTAAAGGCTCATCATCAGCATGATGCCTAGAGGTTGATGATGAAGGATGAATCGGGCCAATGGACCACACTTCTAACACCTTGGGAATACCAGGGAAAACACAAAGAAGGTGGTCACCCTCACATAGCTTGCAAGGGAATTTGACTCTGCGAGATAGAGTGGGAGGTTTCTCGATATTAGCTGCATGGGTAGCAATAGTTTCTGATTTCCCCCCTAGCTTATTTTCCTTCTTCTTCTTCGACTTCTTCTTCTTCTTCTTAGCAACCTGGTTACTATAATCTAGACTTTCACTAAGCGAAGAGGAAGAACGAGGTGAAGAAATAGGCAAAGAAGGTGAGAGGTCAACTTTAGAATCAACATGATGTTGTTCGGGCGAAGGAGACAGTTGAATAGAGGTTGGTGCACTCGAGACCACCAAGGTCAAAAATAACCAAATGAAAAAACCAACAGTTAACCCAGGAAGGGACAATGTTGCCATATAAGGAGCACAAAAATTCCGAAAAGAAGGAAAAGGAGCAGGATTGCCATCTAAGGGGATTCTCTAGTTTGTAAACTCCAAAAATGTTTCCATTCGAAAGAACCCTAAAAAATCACTAAGGAAGATAACTTTAACCAGGAATATTTTGTGGATAGTGAATTTTTTAAGACACTGAAACAAAGCACTACCTTTTCATATTTAAGAGTCAAGAAAAGGACAAAAGCTAACTCTAGTTGCTTTCAGTTTTAACGAGCTCGAATGGAAAAGGGTTCAATGATATTTTCAAATTTAAAGAGTTAGTAAAGATTGAAAATGACTACTTAGGGTATCTAAGCAGGACGGTGTTCCAGGTTCTCGTGAACTGCAATATACACCTTGGTGATCAAATGAAATAAAAATGACCAAGGACTTAACGTACGTGCAGGCAGTCTCCTTGAATGTTATGTTCAATGTATCACGATTATAGGGAAGCAGACTTGGCTTCCTACGGATAAAGGATTGCAACCTATGAGGGTCTCCCTTTATATAGTCGACGGTACGGGGAGCACAAGTCCATGCTAGTGTTGTCTAATGCAAGATGGAGAACGAAAACTACTAGGTTTAATGACGCCGAAACACGTCACTAGCCTAGACCTCTAAATGTGAAAATTAAGTTTCAATGCTTCCTTAGTTCGATTGAATAAATTTTAAGTGTTGATTTTGAATTATGTCTCAGTTTCAAATCCCTACCACTGTCATCAAAGAACTCCTATATGCAGCTATATGAGAAAATAACTCTTTCAATTCAATGAATGTTATCTAGTTAAGGGAAGAGTCTCAAACAATAATGCAACAAACAGTAAATTTTTTCCTAACTAGATGACTTTCACTATCCAAAAGTAATCTAAAACATTCAACGATGAGAATTATGCAATGTAATATATGCAAAATCCTCTTTTTGAAAACTATGCAATTGTAATCTATGCACACTTTTCTTCTTGAAAACTATGCAATTGTAATCTTTGCACAATTTTATTTTTCTTTTGAATGAACAAGAATGCACTCAATGCATTTTTCGATGAAATGATAATCTACTTAATGCAAGATTTTAATTAAAGAGAATGCACTCAAAGTAACTTTTATTTTTCAATCATTGACCAATGTAATCTAAGTTCAATGATATATTTGAAACATAAATTTTCAATGCAACTTGATCTAATGCATTTTACAAAAAAAAAAACTTTGAGATGAAAACTAAATCAACGCAAATTCGCTTAATGAAAAGGGGATGCAACAAACATTAAGAATACAATCCTATTTTGAGCACTTTGTAATGATATTCCTGAAAAATCTACGAGACATATCAGTTCAAGGAGAAAGAGGACTTCCAAAGCATGGGATCAAAACAAGGCATTCATTCCCTTTTACATGAATAAATCAAAGAAAGAATACTTTTCAGTTGAATAATGAGTAATGTAATCTATGCTCACAAGCAAACAAGCAGACCAAATGAACTCGAGAGACACTTGAGACTTGAACACTGAATCAACGAAAAACCAAAAGGAAATTAACTAGAGATGGCTTACCAAGCAAGGAAACCGACTCAATCAGCAGGGCGATGTCATGCAACGCATGCAACTAGGCAATTGATGCACGATCCTAGAAAAACTAGGATATAAGGATGCACGTCCCAAAAAAAAAGCCAAAAACCAAGCCAATGAGTCAATAAAACCAACTTCAGTGAATGGGAGAAAATGTAAATCATACATAGAAAAGGACTGGAAGGGAAAGACACACTAGTGAAAGACTTAGGGAAAAAATCTTAATTTTTCACACATGTTGGAATTGGCACTTATTTAGGGGCTGAAAATAGCGCCAATGGCCTATTGGTGCGGCTTGCTAACTGACAACTGGTGCCAATTGGTGTGACAGTTAGACAAATAAAAGTGCCAATTATTGAAAAATAAGAAACAAATAATTTCTCCCAACCAAGACCAGACTCACCACTTCAAGAAAAAACTAAAATATTGTAATTGATGAAAAACATAGGAACAACAAAGAAATGGTTGTTCGACTAAACTTGTCGAATGACTAAGACCTCAAAGAGAGACAAAATCAAAGAAAAATCCCCATTGGAATCACCAATTTGTTGTCCAGGTAAATCCCCTCTGCAGACATAGGTGATCCCTCTAGCCCTAGGGTGGGTCTAGCCTCTACGAGAACATACTAACATCTAACTTCCTAGATTGTAAATGAAATTCAGAGTAAGGGAGATGACCTACCTTGCCTTGATGCTATGTTTTCGTCTCCCGTTGAAACTTCTTGATTTGTCTCTCTTCTCAATCTCGATGCACGCTGCTACTAGTGTTCAAATACCTATACAAACAGTCAAAACACCATGACAAGCACAAAATAACAACAAACATAAAAAAATTACAATCTATCTAACTGATCAAGGAACGATATAAATCTCGTTATAAATATAAACAAGAGTGGGAGATAAACATCAGATGAATTTTATTATGATAAATATAGGGGAGTTTACAACCAAGACTTGATGTTGAAGCTGTCCTTCGGTAGGTCTGTATCCAAGCACATTTGCAACACCCTCATACATAAAGGTGCAAGATTTCACTATGTTCTCAACAGACAAAAACAATCACACTCTGCACTATTCTCCCAAATCTATGACTACTCCTTCTCTCTATGCTAACTCCAACTTTCTAACTCGGGCTAAGGTAGCAAAGATGAAAGAGGTCTCCTTATATAACAATGGAGGAGGAAGTTATGGGCCCTCAAATAATGGGAAAAGAGCTTATCCTTTGGATTAGTTCCTATTTCTTGGGAAAAAGAAGCCCAAAGGGGAATTCCTCGGCCATATGCTCAAAAAAAACTTCCATCTTGCCACCTCACAAAGCTTCTAGTCATGTAACCTTCCTTTCTATTTAAAAAAATTTCCAAAAGAGGATCGACGTGGGTGCGACATTAAGAAAGAGCATCGATCATCATGGGTCTTAGTGTAAATATCTACTATCAGCGTAGGTCAGACACTAAGACAAAGCGCCAACCTTGAAAACCAGGTTTTTATAGGGATCTTCTAGAAAACTTGTAAAAGGAGATGATTTGGCAGAAAAAGTGTGGTTTAGGAGTATGTATTCCATTCTTGGAAAGTACACAAGGGTCACTGTATGGGTCCTCCAGGATCAAGGAATGGAGAGTACAGGGATGGTGACAAATTTCTTTGTAACAATAGGGTAAGGATTGTATCTTTGTGGTCATTGGTCGACTAAAAAAGCGTTCACATTACTTTTCCATCTCTTCACAAGACACTGCTTCACAAGTGGCCAAGCTTTTACTTAGAGATGTTTACAGAATTCATGGTCTTCCTAAGACCATAGTAAGTGATAGAGATATTCGCTTCATGGATGGATTTTGGAAAGAGTTTTTTTTGTTTGGGGGGTACCAAGTTGACACCGAGTACCAGTTATTACCCCCAGATAGATGGGCAGATAGTGGTAGTAAATAAGTGGCTGGGAAGTTACTTGAAAAACTATGTTCTAGGGAAATAGAGAGCATGGTTGTGCTAGCTCCACTTGGGGGAATATTATTATAATCCGACATTTCATATGTCGATCAATATGTCTCCATTTTAGGTTCCATATGGTTATTATGCTCTATCCAAAGTTGATATGATGTTTGGAGCAAGAAAGGCTACTAGAGCAAAAGATTGGATCCAAGAGAGTCAAGATATATTTCGTACTCTGAAGGACAACATTGCTACAGCCAAAAACCAACAAAATTTTTATATAGATCATGGTCAGGTGGAGGGATAGTTTGAGGTGAATGATTTGTTCTATATCCATCTTTGGCATTGCAAACAATCTACAATGGAGGAGGATGGGACTGAGATGCTTTTATATGGGCCATACAGGGTGATCCGTTGTGTTGGGGAAGTAGCATATGGGTTTGATCTCCCCATTGGGAGTAAGATCCCCAACATTTTTCATGTCTCATGCCTAAAGAACACCAGTGGATAGCATGTAGTTCTCACTATGGATCTCCCACCTATTGATGATAAGGACTATTTGCTTTTACAATCGGAAGTTATCTTGAAGACTCGGGAGAGGTAGCTAAGGAACAAGGGGATTAAAGAATGTTAGTTCAATGGAGGAATATTCCAGATAAGGATGCTACTTGGGAATAAGAGAATATGTTGCATCATCCATCCTTGCGATTACTTGAGGACAAGCAGCATTTGGGAGGGGAGGACTGCAATATTCCTAATTAGCTTTTAGCTATTTATACTATCAAATTTTATTTTTGTCAATATGATAGATGAATAAGAGGGTAGAGTGACCCATAAATATCTTTAGTAGGAATAAAACCACTTCTAATCTCAATGTATGTGGATTAGTGCATCTAGATAGGGTCAAGTCGAATAAACCCCTCCTTAGTGTGAATGGGGGTCAATACATGTGGATGGGGTCAATTTGACCAAATCAACAACACAGTCATGGAGGTAGTGGACCAGGGATAATTTTAAGGATGGAAGTTTATCCTAAAGTTTAGAAACCTTGGCGAATATTACTAGCCCCTAATATGTAAATTGTAAAATTTTTGGCTATATTTTTGTAGAAATATTTATATTTCCAATGATTTTATATTAGTCAATATAATATTTTGGTGATTTTTAAGGTAAAATAATGGTGTACTATAAAATTTGGGCGAATCATTTTAGAAAAAAATGGAAATTGGAGATTCTTTCTTTTGGAAAAATCATGGAAAATCAGCCCACCTACGAATATTATACCCTAAAATTTTCCATGTAGTCGAGAGAGTGGAGGACAACTCAGTCACAATGGGATGAAGTTTCCATCAGAGTAGCATCATCATTGAGTGGGGCCAAGGGGGTGGAGGCTCACAAATCATATAAGGAAGGGAATGGAAGCCATGGAAATCATTCTAAATATTGTTTATGTATGGTATTTTATGACTTTCTGCATGCTTCATCTATTTAGAAGAGTCTGTCGTGTTATTTAGAATAAGGGTGTTTTAGAGCGAAAATCCCACTCTCGTCCTTGGGGGACTTCGAGTGCCCACTCATAAGAGGTTATTTGAGCTACATTCCATCATCTAGAATCAAGCCAATATTTATTCACCGTCAGCAATGTAGTCTCCTTCAGGAATTGCGCAATCCAGGAGGGCAGATTCAACAGAGGGTTAATAACCCAAGTTTTTGAGCTTATCATCTAGTGAGGGGAGCAACTCTTCATCCAGAAAGCCAATGGGGAGGAGCATCATCTATTTTATCATCAAATTGACCAGCTCCTAGCAGTTACCTAGCCACAAAGCGTAATTCATCCCTATGGCTGCATTTTTCATCATTGGTATTTCTGAAAATCCTTTTTGGGTTATTTAGGAATTGTGCTAAAAATCCCAGATCTCTAATACCGACATTTTCTGAGCACCCTATCAGTAGATCTACACATTCCTAATTTCCAGCAATAGTTATTTCCAGCAATATTACGTAGTCATAGCCTCCCATGAGTTTATGCATCAATAGTGTTTCACGTCTTGATGTTTTGGGTCATTTCAGGCTTGCTTTTCCTAGCTTGAGTGTCTCTTCCTTAAGATCTTGTACTTCATTTTCTCTATCATATATAATAAAATGGCTCATTAATCTGCTCAGGTGTTTGGATGTATTGATTTTTACTGCATTTTCCAGTTTTTTGTTCAATATTTTTGTTTTTCCTATTTTGGAATATTACACTGAACAATGGACAAAGCCAAGGTGGGGAAGCCCAAGACAAGATCTACTCACAACACGAGTGTCAAGCCAAGGAGTCACTAGTGGCTGAGATGAAGCCTTCTGAATTAGATGCATGCTCCCACTCTGAATCAGAGCCTGACAAGGGGAATGAAAAAGGGAAGAATATTATCAATGTGGAACCCAACGCCATCGTTGCCACCATGAAGCTCTAGAAGGAGGAACCGCAAGATCGAGAGGAGCTAAAATTTCTCTTCCATTCCCATATGTGGGTAAAAGGTTCACAACTACATTTCATTTTCAACATCGGGAGCCAAAAGAACCTCATTTTAGCAAAGGTCGTGAAGCAGCTGGGCTTGCCAACCACAACATACCTAAATCTGTACACCATCAAGTGGCTTCACCCAGGATGAGATCTTTGTGTCAGTCAACACTGTCACCTTCCTTACAAAATCAAGCCCTTCACGGATGTGATATTATGTGTAATTTATCCTCTTGATGTTTGTGATGTATTATTAGGCAAACTATACTTGTGGAAGTGACATGATATGTATGGGTCTAGGCCTCACACTGTTATAGTTACTTTGGGTAATAAGTTGTAGAGGATACCGGAGGTAGCACTGCCTACCACCATCTCTTTGGTTACTACAAAATAACTCAGTAAGCTCATTTACAAAACCGAGAAATTTGTTTTCCTGGTGATCTGCCCTCAGGGAAAGAAGAATGTTGTGGTCGTGACCTTGGGAGAGAGCTCCTTCGCACGACAACAACAAATGGAAAACGTCGTGGAGTAGTGTGGGGACATCTTCACCTCACCCGCAGGGGTGCCTCTGCACTATCAATTCAATGACTCCATCAATATGACCCTTGGTGCGTCGCTACCCAATGGACTAATCTATCAACACTTTTTTTTCTAGAACGAAGAAATCAAAAGAAATATTCTGGATCTACTGTAGAAAGTTCACATTTGGCCAAGCTCATCACCTTATGGGAGCCCGATTGTGTCAGTGTAAAATAAGGATGCGACTTTAAGACTCTATATTGACTATCGGTTGCTGAACAAGATCACTACCTAGAATAGGTATTTGATCTTGCATATTGATGACCTTTTATACCAACTCAAGGGGAAAAAATATTTCAGAAACATTGACTTGAATTCTGGGTATCATCAGATACCAATTGAACCCTCTGATGTGTGGAAGACTGCTTTCAAAATCCAAGGAGGGAATTTCTAAATTGTTGGTCATGCCTTTTTGGTTTACGAATGCTCCCACAACCTTCATGAGGCTTATGGATGACATCTTGCAACCATTCACCAACTCATTTGTAGTGGTGTAGTTGGATGACATCGTGATATTTAGCCAAACTTGGGAAGAACACCTCCATCACATCTGATAGGTCCTCCAAACACTTTGGAAACAGATGTTGTGTGCCAAATTGGAGAAGTGCACTTTTGGCATGACCCAAGTTTGGTATCTGGGATACATTATTGATGAGCAGGGGGTGCATGTGGATATAGGAAAGATCCAAGTCATTTAGGATTGGCCAGCCCCAACCACTCTAACAGAGCTCTACAACTTTCTGGGTCTTGCCTATTTCTACCACGGGCTCGTGTTGGGGTTCTCTCATATCACTTGCTCTTTGAGTCAAGTCACCCAGGGAGGAGAGAAAACAAAATTATTTTAGGCTGAATCAAAATAGAAGGCGTTTGTAGAGTTGAAACATCGCCTCTGCAATGCACCAGTGGTCACATTACCACACTTTCGAAAACCATTTAAGATCAGGACAAATGCCTCTATACTATGTTAATGGGGCAGTTATTACTCAATAGGGGCATCCAATGGCATATCATAGTGAGACATTGTCCAACACAGTCCAAAGGTATCTCACTTATGATAGAGAGATGTGTTCCATTTTACATGCTTTCTGGCAATGGAAGCATTAAATTTTGGGGAATGAAACAATTATCCACATAGACCATCGACCCCTGAAGTTCATACAGACACAAGGGAAGTTGCAGAATGATCTCCATCAGAAGTGATCCACATACCTGCAACAATTTCATTTGAACATCAAGTACAAGAAGGGAAGCACCAATAATGTTGTAGACTACCTCAACGGACCATCGAAGATGGTGCTAACCATTGCATTCAAATCTTATGGGCACAATACCTCCGATTGGATACTTCTCTAAAAAAGTGATCCAAAATTCAACCACACATACAAGACGTTCTTGGAGGGTAAGAAAGTTTTAGATTTTAATGTCCAGGATGCCCTGCTATGTCAATTGTGACACATTTTTGTTACTTCAAGCGAGCGTTCCAAGAGGATTTTGGAAGTGTACTACAGTCGGGTCATTGGGAATTTCAAGGTAGAGAAAATAGTCGTAGTACTGTAGAAGTATTTCTATTTTCTGAACCTTCGACAGGATGTCAGGAACTACATCAGATCTTACTGTCCCTGTTCCATTTCAAAACTTACCATTAAGAAGGAAGGCCTATAGACTTTTTTGCATACCCTGAGTTGATCTTGGGAATATATCTCCATGGATTACATATCGAACCTTCCTTCCACTAAGCATGGAAATGATAGTGTTTTTGTGCTCGTTGATATATTATCGAAGATGGCCATTATGGTAGCCTACAAGAAGAATATCACAGTATACCATCTAAGATCTGGATAGTAGGTTCCTCAATACATTTTGTTCTAGCCTCTTATCAATTCTAGACATCAAGCTTACCAAGTCCACAACTTTCAACCCCAAACTGATGGCCAAACAAAGTTCATCAACAATATGATCATACACATTCCATACATGTAAAAAGCATCCACGCACATGGGTTGAGAGCCTCCACTATGTACAACACAAATATAACCGAGCTCTCCATAGCTCAACCAACTACAACCCCTTTCAGGTGGGCTTGGGATTCCAGCCACTATGTCCCATTGACGTAGCAATTCCATTTTCGGCTTTTCAAGAAGATTCGACTCATGTCTGGTCTGAAGCTGACAAGGTGAACAACTTCATTATGCTCAATTAACACATCTGCCAATAGGTTCATGACATATTGGATAGATCCAATTTCAAGTACAAACAATGATATGATCATCATTGGGTGCCACACAACTTCTACATGGGTGAACATTTGTGGCTAAATTTGCAGAAGGAGAGCCTCACTGGACCGCATTGCAAGGTTTACCCGCTCCAATATGGGCCATGCACCATCACCAAGGTTGTAGGGGACAATGCCTTCGACCTCTGTATTCCACCATTCCTTAGTTTTCACCCAGGGTTCAATGTAGACTGCCTTCGGCCCTACTTTCCACCTATACTAGACACATCAGACATGGAAGAAAAATCACACCAACAGAGTTAAACCCATATTGCATGGAACAAGCGACAACTGATCGGATCATGGACACACATATCAAGAACACTCTTCATTAGAGAATACAACTATATCAAGTTGTCAAATCATGCCAACTCCTTCACCAGGGCAAGTGGTTCACCAGGGACGAGGTTCAACAGAAATTTTCTCACCTCATGGAGGCTCTACACGTAATGGGGACCATTTCTTCCTAAGGGAAGAGGAATGATCTAGGTGGATATTAGGGGAAACCCACCTACTCCATCTAGGCCTCCAACTAGTTTCATCAGTTCCTTTTTTTATAGCAGCATTTACTATTTTTAGCAGTTTTTCGAGTGTTGAACTTCCGGAGCAGTTTTGACCCCCTAAACAGTGTTTTTTTAAGGTCTGCAGTGGGCATGTAGCTATAGGCTAGGGAAAGTGGAAAAATATAAAGTAATGAGATATATATTTATGATGATATATTGCACGTGCAAAATGAAGATAATATGACAAAGTTACGACCCCGAGAATTTTTCTGCCCAACTAACCCTAACCGGCCCCATAAACTCTTGGTGTTTCATCTCTTTGGGTTAGATTTTTGGTCATTTAGGGTTTTCCTATATTTTTTAATAATAAAAGGGCCTATGAGACTCATTATAATACAGTTCAGAGGTCGGTAGCCTCCACATCTCTTCTCAAAGATAAGCTATCAGCATCATAGCTAGTTTATTTCCATTATGTTGGTAAACATATTTAAGTTATTTTACATTAATGAAATGAAGTTTTATTTCTACTGCATCTTTTCGTTTATGTGTATTTTTGTATTTTATTGCTTTCCTTCATAATTCCAAATCATTATCTTAGGATAGATAAATTATACAGGTCATTGTATATGCAATTCTTATAGTTGTAAACCTAGTTGTAGTAAGGGTATATTACCCTACATTGTTATACAAGTACACTTATGTATTCCAACACCTAGTGACCTAAATCCCGTAACTGATATTATCCAACCTCGACGTTGTGTAACCCTTAATGGAAACCAACAGAAAGTAATATTCATATGTACATATGGATAAATGCATACATACATGCACGCTCTTTCATTTCTGCTACAGATAAGAATAAAAATTCATTATAACTAAATACATATGACTGATGGAAATCATGCGGGAAATCTGGGAAAAGATAATCAATATCTAAGGGGGAATAGAAAGAATTATCAATCTAAGCCATAAGAATAAAAATATATATCATATGTCCTGGTAACATTTGGAATGGAACTATTAAACCACGAGATTATAAACCAGGGGGATAAATAAATAAATAAGTAAGTAATTAAATATAAACATTATACCTAAATATTAACTACCTCTTCATTTCTAACCGGTGATTAACCAAGCTTGGAAAGAGTACATTATTTACATGTATTAGTTTAAAAATAATTGGAATGCATATGGATTTAGATTTAGATTCACGAAATGGTTGGGCCGAGTAATAATATGTGGTGGTATGGGCATTGCATAGCCCCCTTGTGACATGTGGACCTGCATGGATGACAAAACATTCCCATCATTACCAACAACATAAAATAGACTAGCAATCGAAAGAGATTGTGCTATGCTAGTGGGATATGTTGTGTAACTAATTTCACTACAAGTTTCTAAAGAAAAAAAAACTAACCAATGAATCTCTAGATATAATTATGTATCACATTCAGTTATAAATCATAAAAGTTTCATATATTTCCGGAACTTTACTTAGGAATCATAACTTAACCAGAAAAATAAACAAATTCATTTGAGGGAAGACCTCACAAGAAAATTTTAGTGATGCATGCTGATTTCACATTTCATTGAAATATCTAAATGACGAAAGAAACCATTATAATATTGTAGGAAAAAACCTATATATATATATATATTCTCCAAAAAGGAATTCATTTTCACTATTAATAATTCAGAAAAAAAGAAGACTCGGTTCTTAATATTCTGTGACATAGATCTCACGAATAACATAACTATGTAACACAAAGCCCATAATATAAAGAGATGCGGGAATTAGAAAAAAAAAAAGCCATGGAAATTAGAAATGATAAAATCGAACATTCAACTATGAAGGTGATATAGAGAGTGTAAACCTTAAGGGTTTAGTAGATTTCATAAGACAAATTAACACCAACATCGGCTAGAGGGTTTCGGTCCCAAATTAATTACATAGGTATCGAAAGATCCACCGTTTCAATTAAGTGAAATAAAGGCTATAAGCCGAGAATATAAATTAGGAAATAAAATCATGATAGCAGTGTGATGAGTTTCCATAGTCTCAAAACTAACCTAGAAGAAGAAAAATCGCCATAAACTTCTGCAACTCTAGCAGCAAGTAACCAAAGGAACACTAGGACCATCGATGTGGGAATAACGATTTGGAGTTAGGGTTGCAAACCAAAAGTTGTCTCAAGCTCACAATTGGGAATCTAAACTAGAGTAAAGAATCGTAGAAATAGAAGGATGTTAGAGGCCTGAATATTATTTGAAAAAATGAAAGAAATGAATTATTATAGTACGAGGGAAGCGAAAATTACATGATATTAATAAGAAGCAGGACCCTTCTCTGAATAAATTAAGTATATAACTATTTATGAGTGTGAGAATGAAGACGATATACAAGAAAATATGCATATATCATTAGGGAAATGGAAACCCATAATAAGATTACTTTAATAGGGTAGTCCAAGTTCCTCAAATCGATACCTGTAACTTAGACATGAAAGGCGTAGAAAATAAGAAAAAGAAATCAACCAAATTGAAATACATAATTAGAAATCTAGGGCAACTAAGAAAGAGCAACCTTTAGCCAAATAATCTTGAAACCTATCCAATAAGGTTTTATTGGGACATATGAATATTTAGCTCAAAAATGCCAACAGTTAGCTTGGCGTAAGTAATTTTAACAATAATTAGGAGCCCAAAAAATTACCTGGAAAGAGTGTCGCTTTAGAATGGACCCAGGGAGTAATGACCTAAAATGGAACATGATTATTTCATCATAATCACGAAGCATAATGTGGAGATAAATAAATAAAAAATTAAACCTAGCTTCATTAGATAACTAAAAATAATATAAAAATTGTAAAATTTCTCATTAAAGACTGACCTTGTTTTACCTTATCTATATCGCCATCAAGATGTGTGAGTAAGAGCCAATGAGCATGCCATTTCGGTTGGGAATATTTTTCCAAGTGCGAGGCACCTTTACCTCCCTCGAAGTAGAGCGTGAGCGTAAGACACAAGGAGATAAAATGAAACAACAATAGTGAATGAGTTTCATTCAAAATGTAATGTTAGGATTTGTAAAATGAAATTGATGTTGGAATATTGAAACAATTCCAGAACAATAATTGAGAGAATAAACTCCCCTCTATAACACAGAGAAATTAATAAAATTTCACTCACTGGAAACAGAGTTTCAACTCAGAAAACAAACATCTATTTCATAAAAAATCTGTTACAAGTTCTTCCTCACTCAGAGGGATTTACAATGGTGACTACTTCAAAACAAAGTTCACAAAGTCTTCCTGTCTCTCAAACAAAACATGCTTCTCTGTATTTTTAATTTCGCACTGCTGTGCATATATAAAAAAACGACTCTGTTCTATAAAAAAACATTACAATTATAGGCTCCCGGGCCTTTCTTTTATATGTGGCACGCACATATTATAACATAAAAACAAAACATATAAAATTATCGGGTCCGCGTGTTAAACAATTTCAAACGGCCCAACTTAAACTGCGATTGCGATTTTGCGATGTGCAATGGGATCGCATCGCAAATATTTGCGATCAAACATGTGGCGAAACAAACGAAACTTGCAATGTTGCGATTTGCGATGGCGCGATCGAATCACATCACAACTTTCAACCGGCGCATACACATCTATATATATACTCCTCCATTCCCTTGCGATTGCGATGATCGCATCGCATCGGAGCTCTCTCACATCCGCAAGACATTTGAATTTCGGTTATTGTGATATGCGATTTACCGCCTTTGCCATTACTGCGCTGATTTAAATTGGTAAGGCTTTAAAGCCTATTCCAATCTGTAATCAAAGCTCTGCCTACTTGCGAGACTTTGAGTCTTTGGCATTAAACTCTGCTGATAAGAAATCAGCTACCGCTTTTGATAAAATATCAAAGGGAATCAAATCCCATCTTCTCTGTACTGTACTTGTGCGGCTTTCCAATCCTTTTGAAATTTTCATTAATATAGTAGGCAACTTCCTTTGCCTAGGCTTCAATGTGCCACTGTTCTTTCACTTCTGCAATTACTGCTGATTGACTTCAGCAGTTGGAATTAATTTCCAACACTCCCCCTTAATTTCAACTGCTGGGTTTTTTTGCATACCCAGGCATTTCCTGAAATGTTCAAAGCTTTTCTGCGTAAGTGGCTTTGTGAGGATATCCGCAAATTGATCCTCTGTTCTGCAATGTTACAAAACTATCTCACCATTGTTAACCAATTCACGTATGAAGTGAAACTTGGTGTCAATGTGCTTTGTCCTTTTATGAAAAACTGAATTTTTAGACAATGCAATAGCTGAGCTATTGTCAAAAAAGATCATTGTCCCTTTTACCTGTTCTTGGCATAAACTTCTCAACATTTTTCTCATCCAAACTTCTTGACACGCTTTTGCTGTAGCTGCCACATATTCTGCTTCTGCTGTAGATAACGCTACAATGGGCTGTTTCTTAGAAGCCCATGAAATGGCTCCTGAACCCATGTGAAAAACATAACCGGAAGTACTCTTCTGATCATCAACACTTCCAGCCCAATCACTGTCATTGTATCCGACTAAATCTGAACATTCTGAAGCATTATACAAAATACCAAAGCTTTTAGTACCTTTAACGTACCTCAGAATTCTTTTTGCTGCCTGCCAATGTGCATCCTTTGGCTTTTCCATGAATCTGGAAATCAAACTAATAGCATGCATTATGTCCAGCCTAGTTGTAGTCAAATACATAAGGCTACCAACTATGCTTTTGTATAAACTAGGATCAAAATATTTGATGTTGTCCTCTCTGCTGAGTTTTAATCCCATTACTATAGGAGTGATTGTTGCTTTGCTCTCCCGCATCTTAAATCTTTCTAGCACCTCATTAACATACTTTTCCTGTGAGATGAAAATCCCATTTTCATCTTGTTCTACTTCTATTCCTAAGAAGTATCTCAACAAACCCATGTCAGTCATTTCAAATTCTTCTTTCATGACTGTTTTAAAATTTTCAATAAGGTAATCATCATTACCTGTGAAAATAACATCATCAACATATAAAACTACAATCAAAATTTTACCATCCTTTTCTTTGATGTAGAGGGTGGGTTCTCCCTCACACTTTTCAAATCCATTTTCCAGTAGATAGGAATCTATCCTACTGTACCATGCTCTTGGCGCTTGCTTCAGCCCATAAAGAGCTTTCTTCAACTTGCACACTTTGTGCTCTTGGCCTTTCTTCTCATAGCCTAGAGGTTTTTCAATGTAAACCTCTTCCATTAACACTCCATTTAGGAATGCCGACTTCACGTCCATTTGGTAAACTTTCCACTTGTTTTGTGCTGCTATGGACAACACTGCTCTCACGGTTTCCATTCTTGCAACCGGTGCGAAATTTTCCTCATAATCTATTCCATGCTTCTGCTTATAGCCTTTGACAACAAGTCTTGCCTTGTGTCTCTCTATTTTGCCTTCAGCATTACTTTTGGTCTTGTAGACCCATTTAACACCAATGACATCTTTACCTTTTGGGAGTTCAACCAAATCCCAAGTTTTGTTTCTTTCTATGGCATTTATTTCCTCATCCATAGCTTCTATCCATTTCTCATCCTTGATAGCTTCTTCGAAATGAACAGGATCATCAACATGACAATATAAAGAAAACAAAGAATTGATACCTTCATTTGTTATATCTTGTTCATAAATATCTTTCAAACTTCTGAATTTCTTACCTCTTTCAGTAGGTGTACAAATGCTTGAAGAAGCACTTGAATTTCCTCCTTGTGGTGTGCTTGGAGAAGCACTTTCATTTCTCCTCAAGGGTGTGCTTTGCTGCTCTCTTGTTGGTGTTGCTGTTTGGGGATGTATTTTAGCCAACTCATCATCATTTTCATCATGAGATAAACAGTGTTTAACATTCACTGTTTTCTCTATGCTTCCATCCCAAGCTTCCTCTTCAATAAACTGAACATCTCTGCTCACAATAAAATTCTTGGTTGATGGGTTATACAACCTATAAGCCTTGAATTCCTCACTGTATCCAATGAAAATACATTTCTCCCCCTTGTTGTCCAACTTCTTCCTTAGCTGATCCGATATGTGTGCATAAGCCACACTTCCGAATACCTTCATATGTGTGACACCTTGCTTTGTGCCACTCCATGCCTCTTCTGGCACTCTGTTCATCACTACTTTTGTAGGGCATCTATTCAAAATGTATGCTGCACAATGTATAGCTTCAGCCCAATAATCATTAGGCAAATGCTTTTCCTTTAACATGCTCCTTGCCATGTCCATTACGGTTTTGTTCTTCCTTTCGGCTACTCCATTTTGCTGCGGAGTATATCTAGTTGTAAACTGCTTATGAATACCATTTTCTCTACAAAAACGTAGAAAATATTTAGAGATATACTCACCTCCTCTATCAATCCTTAAGACTTTGATATGCAGCCCACTCTGGTTCTCAACAAGTGCTTTGAAATTGCGAAATTTTTCAAACACTTCACTTTTCTTTTTCAAAAAGTAAACCCAAGTTTTTCTTGTAAAATCATCTATGAATGTTAACACATAGTGGTTGCTTGCAAGCGATGGAGTTTTCATCGGTCCACACACATCTGAGCGGACAATTTCTAAGGGTGCTTTTGCCCTTATGCTTTTCTCGTAAGGAAAACTTTCTCTGTGTTGTTTCCCCAAGATACAACCTTCACAAAGGTTGTCCAGTTTCTCTATCAATGGTAGACCACTTACCATCCCTTTTCTGTTCAACAGATTAAGACCTCCAAAGTTGAGATGTACAAATCTCAAGTGCCATAACCAATTATCATCTTTTGGTTCACTTTGGAAAGTCTCTTGTGCAACTGCTGCTTTCTCTTCACCATTCTTCAAATCTGCTCTCATTCTAAGAGGGAACATTCTGTTCTTTGCCATCTTCACTTCAGCAATACACTATTTGCTGGGTGGTTTATCCATGATGGTACAAACATCATTATCAAAGAAAACATTATACCCCTTATGAAAAAGTTGTCCAATACTTAAGAGGTTACACATCATTCCTAGAACATAATAAACATCTGCTATGGATTTATTTTCACCTATCCTTGTTAGAACATTTACAGTTCCTTTTCCCATAACAGAAACTTTGTTATCAGTTCCTAGTGTGACTTGTGACTTCACACTTTCATCTAACATAGAAAAAATTGGTAAGTTTCCTATCATATGGTTACTACAACTGGAGTCTAGAAACCATAAACCCTCATTTTTTTCTTCAGCCATATTACAAGCTAAAAACAAATTATTTTGGCTGACATTTTCCTTAGTGAAGTTTGCAATAGATCTACTTGCCATATCTTGCTGCTTCTTTCTACATTCATTAGCATAATGACCATATTTTTTACAATGGTAACAATTGACATTGGATTTATCATACCTTTGTCCTTGAGCATTCTGCTGACCACTCTGTTGGCTGCTGCCTTGGCTGTGGCTGTGATTTTGACTGTTGCACCTTCCATGTGAATGTGAAGGGCTGTTCCTTCCACCTCTGTTTTGGCTTCTGCCTCTTCCTCTTTTGTTTCCATTGCCTTGCCCTCTTCCTCTTCCGAAAGACATCTGGGACTTAAAGGCATGCTCAAGAGATGAGTTTTCACTCCTACCCAATCTCTTTTCATGATTCATTAGTGATGCATGTAGTTCATCAACTGAAAATTTTGTGAGATCCTTAGTCTCCTCTATGGTGGTGACTATCACATCGAATCTTGAGGGTAAAATTCTCAAGAGTTTTTACACAATCCTCTTGTCTTCAAGAGTTTCTCCATGAGATCTTATTTGTGTGATCATTCCAATCACGTGAGTGAAGAATGAGTCAATAGTGTCTGACTCTTTCATACAGAGAGTCTCAAAGTCTCTCCTCAGCAACTGAAGTTTTGTTGTCTTCACTTTTTCCATACCTTGATAGGCTGTCTTGAGAGTTTCCCATGCTTCTCTGGATCTCTTGGCTGCTACAATCCTTGGAAACACACTCTTATGCACTGTTTGATACAAAAAGAAAAGAGCTTTGGAGTCTTTCTTCCTATTGCTCCTTAGCATCTCTCTTTCGACCTGAGTTAACATATTAAACTCATGTTCATATGTTGGCTCTTCAAAGCCTTCCTCAAAAAATTCCCATAAGTCTTGGGAGACAAATAATGCTCTCATAGTTATTGACCAGTAGTCATAATTTTTCCCATTAAACATTGGGAGATGGATATTTCCCATACCCATACCAGTGCTGGCTCCAGCTATTCTGCACTCTTAACTATGATTCAAAAACACTTGACTATTCTGCAACAGTAACACAAAAACTGTATAGAGAAATACCTTTGGATTCTTTTGGCTGAGTCTTCACACTGCTGGAGAAGTTGCTGCAACAAAGAACTCCTTTCCTTTAGCTTCTTTGATCTTCAAAGAGCCTAGACTAGCTCTAATACCATGTTAGAATATTGAAACAATTCCAGAACAATAATTGAGAGAATAAACTCCCCTTTATAACACAGAGAAATTAATAAAATTTCACTCACTGGAAACAGAGTTTCAACTCAGAAAACAAACATCTATTTCATAAAAAATCTGTTACAAGTTCTTCCTCACTCAGAGGGATTTACAATGGTGACTGCTTCAAAACACAGTTCACAAAGTCTTCCCGTCTCTCAAACAAAACACGCTTCTCTGTATTTTTAATTTCGCACTGCTGTGCATATATAAAAAAACTACTCTGTTCTATAAAAAAACATTACAATTATAGGCTCCCGGGCCTTTCTTTTATATGTGGCGCGCACATATTAAAACATAAAAACAAAACATATAAACTTATCGGGTCCGCGTGTTAAACAATTTCAAACGGCCCAACTTAAACTGCGATTGTGATTTTGCGATGTGCGATGGGATCGCATCGCAAATATCTGCGATCAAACATATGGCGAAACAAACGAAACTTGCAATGTTGCGATTTGCGATGGCGCGATCGCATCGCATCACAACTTTCAACCAGCGCATACACATCTATATATATACTCCTCCGTTCCCTTGCGATTGCGATGATCGCATAGCATCGGAGCTCTCTCACATCCCCAAGACATTTTAATTTCGGTTATTGGGATATGCGATTTACCGCCTCTGCCATTACTCCGCCGATTTAAATTGGTAAGGCTTTAAAGCCTATTCCAATCTGTAATCAAAGCTCTGCCTGCTTGCGAGACTTTGAGTCTTTGGCATTAAACTCTGCTGATAAGAAATCGGCTACCGCTTTTGATAAAATATCAAAGGGAATCAAATCCCATCTGCTCTGTACTGCACTTGTGTGGCTTTCCAATCCTTTTGCAATTTTCATTAATACAGGCAACCGCCTTTGCCTAGGCTTCAATGTGTCGTTGTTCTTTCACTTCTGCAATTACTGCTGATTGACTTCAGCAGTTGGAATTAATTTCCAACAATTGCAGTCGTCGGATCATACGAAAAAATCCATACCGTCCATCTAGACAATATATGAATCCCTTCAAAACCAATAGTACTTAACCATCAGCTAGGCCAAGGTGACAACGCACGTGGATAGTTACCATACCAAAGGTCCTTAAGGCATCAAGGTACCATAATACAACCATTCATATTGTTTCAACTATTAAACCTATAGATATTTTTACATAAACAACAAAAATAAGTCGTAGAGACAACTATCACATTACCTAATGAATGGGAAATCATAATGTAAACACCTGAATGCAAAGTATATAGAGGTAAAATCATGAGGCATGGAAAAAATGAAAATATGGTTAAAAAAATAAAAAATAAAAAGTAAAATGAAGAGGGATTCAACCTTACCTTAGGAGAGAAAAACTCTTCTTCAAATGTGGAGAAACCTACGATATGAGTGATTCAAGGAGAAAATTATCTACAGATATTAATAGATGCCTTCTTCTAAGGTATTGAAGGGGAATTTCTTATCCACGTGCTTTTCTTATAGGAGGTAGAGTTGATAGGAGTGAAATAACAAATTGCAAGGAAAATCCTATTGGTGTTAGAATAAGAAATTTTAATCCAAATGTATTCATTGAAGGGATTGATTTTATGAAGCCAAATGTGAGAAGAAACTGTATTCTTTATATAACAAGTTATACGGTCAACAACACCTCAAGTGAGAGGTTTCTTGTTACAAACTCACCAAAAAATGAACCGATCAATGTGCAAGACCCCATAAATTAATTATGATTGTAATCTATATTTATCATCAGCCATATTATTATTTTAATATATAATTATTATTTTATTGAAATAATTAAACTTACGCAAACTGGACTAAAATCCTTCACAAAATAACAATACATTCTTACCTAACTAGCTTAAAGCTCATTGTCCAGACCCATTATTCCATACCCTATGGTCCATCATCATAAAATATTATAAATTAATTAAACAATAATTAAATTACAAACTATTATTAAAAAAATAATAAATACGAATAATAATTTTTTTTAACATTTATACTATTTATTTTATTTTATAATTTAAAAAAAAAATTAAATCAAATATATTTTATTTTATTTAAAAAAATAATTAATATTTTATTAATTATATTATATATAAATATGTATTTGAATTAATTAAATTTATTTTAATTATTTAAAAATATAAATATTAATATAATCATATAAATTAAATAATTGATAAATATTAATAAATATCAATTTTTTTACTTTATATTGGATTTCACAATACCAAAATTAAAAAATCATGAAAATTTAACTAAAATATAATTTTATCTTAAATTATTATCATTGTTAATATATATATATATATATATATATATATATATATATATATATATATATATATATATATATATATATATATTATAATTCATTGATTTTGGAGATTTTTTTATTTTTAGATCATTATAATACCGGAGACTACATACTAAAAAAAATAAAACAATAAGTCATCTACATGATTAAAAAAATCAAACAATAAGTTATTCATATCAATATTTTAATTGAAATAAAAAACAAATTAATTATTTTTTAAATAAATAACATAAAAAAGATATTCCAAAACTCCCACTTAATAATCATGCATATTCTATTCCAAAACAAACATGCCATATTCCCATAAATTAAATTCACTCGTAATGATATTAAGAACAATAAACACAATCAATGTCATTCAATCTCATATCTAATAATTAGCCATTAGTTAAGTGCATTGCATGCAACACTATTCCCCTTGCTCCATGACACATGCGACTTTTAAAATAGACATTAGGCGTTGTTTTGATAAACCATTAAAATAGCAGGTTAGCGTCTCCGCTTGCAGAGTAGATGAAAGGTTCTTTTCCGTAGTCTGTGATTTGAATTTTGAAATTGAATTCAAGTTTTCCAGACTATGGCATAAATCAATGGAACAATTCATCTTATAGCATATACTCCAACATTAGATAACAAATCAAGAAGATGATCCAAGGAGGATTGATATTTGAAGTTGAAAATAGTAATTTATTATATCAACTTAGAATTTTATATTGTATACTAGTACAAGTGAGACTGCATATCTCTAAATAACATAAAACCATACATACATGTATTTGACAATGATGAGAATTGAATGTCTCTGGACACAACTAAAATTGGATTTTTGGATTTTTGTAAATAGCCCTGGAAAATCATGTCTATCCTTTAGTACATGAAATATAAAAATATTTTCCACCTGAAATAAATAAAAATAAAAAATTGCCAATGAAATTAAACAGAATGATAGCCGTCGTTATCTGAAATCGTGAGGGCAGAACCTCTGAAGCGATTACGACTAAAATCCAATTGGAATTGTGTATCAGATTTGTGAGCCGAGTTTGAGGATTCGGTTTTCCAACAATTGGATCTGGCGCGAACATCAGTATCGTACGGGTGGGGATAGGTGAGAGAAAATCGGTATAATTTCCACCCCTCCTCTGTGGCCTCTTTTACCTTTTTGCTGAACTCGCTCATGTTCATGTCTGATATTTTTCCAAAGTCTATGCAAAAATAACGAACTGCACTGGGAATGTTGTTTCCAATTGGAAGAGAATACCTGGGTTGCCCGTAGGGGGGACCAATGAAAGGCAGCATCACGAATATCTCCATGTTATTTTCAGGCTCGGCCTCCATAATTATAGAATGAAGTATGAGCTGCAAATATTGTTCACCGTTCGCCGTTGGTAATGGTGTCCAACCCTCCCCGGCTAATTGCTGTATCATCCATAATCTCTTTTCGCTTCTGCTCTTTGAAGGATCGAATAAGTTAGAAGCAAGGATTGGAAAGAAGCCCATGTGAGACTGACGGACGGATGACCAGAAATAAGTGAGATCACCAAAGCATAGTTGATAAAGTGATGAGCAGGTTCCTACCTCCATCTCAAATTCTTTCAAGAATATATCATCTCTTTCAAAAATATATGAGGATCATCTTCAGCAACACAGCAGGGTCCTTTTATAATCTAGCCTTTGGTAAATCAGTAAATCAGCGTCTATATTTACTTTCCATGCATTGGGTTTATATTTATTTCTGTGTTTACAACTAAAGATATGTAATCGTTTGCACCTATATATACTCATATTTTTACACATGGCTGCAAAACAAGCTGCAAAACAATTACTTAATTTTATTTTTTTAATATTTACTAACTCTTAACTAATATAAAAACAACAACTTAATTTTATTATTTCATACTAACTCATAATTAATAGAAATGGTACTAAATTTACTAAATATATACATTCGACAATTATATATCACAATCAGTGTTTTTTTATTGTTACTATTTTGAATTTTTTTATTTTTTTATAAATTACATTATTTTAGATTTTATTGAAAGTAAATTCCAATTTTTTGAACTAACAAAATAAAATAATTTAAAATCAAATTTTAATATATTATAAATAAATAAATATTTACTTAATATTTTATATTAACATATAAATATATTTTAATATAAATATTATTTAATAATTTAGATTGACAAACAAATAAATATTTAACCCATAAAACATATATTACTTTATTTTTATAAAGTTTAGTGGTTTCGTCTCGGGTAAGAATCGATGATAAAAATCACTTTCCGAGAATTACAAACTATTGTAAGAAATATCACAATCATATATATTTATAATAACCTAAAATTACTATTAAGTATTTTGTAACTAAAATTAAATTTTTTTTTTTTAATTTAATAATTAATCTCATTATAAATTGTACATAAAGTAAAGTATTTGAATAAGATTCAAATCAAAACTTTTATTTTATATATATAGTTTTTTAAGATAGGCCGGTAACCTTACCCATCGGGGATTTCAACTCGTGATTATATAGGAAAATATGAATTGGTGAATATATTGGCTATTTGTATACATGATTGTTTCAACGAGTACACTATTCCACTAATCATTGAACTTAATCAAATAATATAGATAGATATATATATTTGGATTTAAATATAAAAGATATATATATTTTTTAATTAAAATCTTTCGAATGCTCTACTTTGAGATATAGTTTTTATGTGAATGTTATAGATAATGTA